>JABSMS010071829.1:19746-40618 GCA_018902275.1 Aleiodes sp. PSUC_FEM 10030003
GTGAGTTTTGAGGTACATTCGGTGCTGAAGCTGATCGATGAAAGATGAAAAGTCATCTTGAAATTGACTCTCGATTTTTGTAACCATGGTAATTAGAGATTAGACATTCCAATTGATCTGAAATCTACAGATCCATTTTCAAACGTGATTCCGTCGGATTCCTGTTTTTCTGTTTAATCATCGAAAACGATCGACATGGAACCATTTTATTGGAATACCCATTTTGCCCCAATTCTCCCTATACATTCCCTACTTTCGAATCAATTATTCTCATTTGTCTTATTAAATCAATGAAGTAGATTAGAAATGAAGACGTACGGGCACAAACTGAGATTCATGAATGTCGTTAGGACAATTGTAATGAAATCCGTGATGGACCAACTTGCGTAAATAGTTTAGGGTCTATGGCACGTGACGCTGTAACTCAGCCCTCTGGAATAAGCCATTTGAATAATAAACGAGGGACATGTATACCTAGAAAAGCCGAATTGTCAGGGGAGAAAAAGGCAGGAGACAACACAAGACGCCTAAATTCAGTGCTCCTTTGGGAGAATTGTGATCTTCGAATTTGACGGGACCATCATCTCTGCCAAGATGGCTTTAAATATTACATAAAATTCGTAACAACCTTTGTTCGATACTGCTTGTCGACCAAATTGCAGCCATGAAAGTATCGTTCGTAGTTACGTAGTAATGAAATAAAAACCATTGAGACATCATTTTACCAAACAGTCTCCTCTTTCCTTAGGCTAATACATTTCGCCTACGATAGCCACCAATGGAATGGGCGAGCACTATTTTTTCAGCCAATAACAGAACAGAGAAATACAATTGCCGGGGAATAGGAGCCATGACAATTTTTTGTTTTTCGTTGCCAAAATCAGACAAGGAATGAGAACAATTTGCGATGACGTTTTTCAGATAAACCAGTGAGACACAGAGAAGTATAATATACCCAAGAAGAAGAGATCCTCAGTCGGTTAGGCGCCCTGTCAGCTTGCGGATATTTTTTCGTCTTATCTCACCTTATTTATCTAACCTGACGTCAGAAGTGGTGAGACAAAGTAGTGTGATAGCAAGTCAGACTATCAGTTCTGTGGAATATGACTCTACCGGGGAAAAAAATACTCTTCAACTTTATTTTACTACTTATTCTCCCTAGTTGTAGTACCTCCAAAAGCTTTCTCATTACCACATTAATTAATAGGAGAAGCATCTACGATCTTGATGCAATCCAAAATGCATTCACCAGTACGTCTTTTGAATCAATGTGTATATCTGAAACCCTTAATTATCCCAAAGATACTACGGGCTGCATAACCCCGAGGCTACACTACAAGTTCGTGCAGTTTGACGTAGACATTCGCCTCCTACCCCCAAAACGCACTATTCCCAACCATAGCGTATACCTACATAGGAGAATATGCCTAAGGGTATGCCATGAACTCCTCAGTGAACTCGAAATTAGTAGCTGGAGCTCGTTACGAAGATCCGAGTTCCATCATACGTCTACCACTAATCACATTGATGTATTGATATTCATGTTACTACAATCGATATCCTGTGTTCAGATTATTGAAATTGCCCTGAGGTATATTTCCATATCACCAATTGTAGTGTAACCGTATAATTCAATCTTCAAGAACTGTACCATCAAATAAACCTGTAATCCAATGAAAAATAACATGTGAAAAACAAACTAATGCAACAGCTTGTTCTGACAGATCGTGCTAACTCATTGATTTTTTTTTTCATTCTACAAATATTAATAACTACCATCAATACCAAACGGAAGTTTGAAATTCCGAAATCATGGTAATATGTTACATTCATACGCTTAATTACATGTCAGATGAAATCTAAACCGCTCAATCGATTTCCTGCTGTGTGTGCACCCCACGTGAATATATATTTTGCCACGCGTACAGCTGGACAGCCTCCATATTACACCAGCGAGCCCTCCCTTCTGGAAACTTAATGTCCCTAAACGTGCCATCGTATTTATATCCAGGGTCTCCTCCCAACAGCCCCAGCAGCAGCATGCCACTACATGTTGGTCTGTACAATTTCGGCTACTAGACAGAAGGGTATAGGTATTTTCCCTCTCTCGGTCTAGCATCCCTTATTTATGGAGGTGCGCTTTCACTGGTAAACTCTCCTCCCAGAGCGCTATTCCAACCGCGGATTCACGCGATATTCACCCCTCAGTAAATGCTCTAGTCCAGGGCCATTGGCTTGGTATGGGTTTTCACCTACGTACATGTAGAAGGGAGTAGATAAGTGTTGTTTAAGGTTACTACCATTCACATTTGTGTATGCTATAGGGCAATTTATATCAACTTGTGTTTAAATAAAAAGGAATATTATTCAACATTTGTTGAATCGATATTCTGATCTCGAAACAACACTTCTCAGCGAAACAAAAACCAATACTCTCTACTTTTCTTGAAACAAGTGTAAAATTTGTAGCCAATCCTTTGGGTATCTACATTTTCTTATTCTCATTTCTACTAAAACTTTTCAAATGTTCTTTATTTCAAAGTTGAAATAAAATATATTCTACCCTGTCACCGAGCGATTCTACTTTCATAGCTTATGGTATTCTGAACTTGGAGATAACCAGTAAACCAGTAAAGTCAGGAAGCCACCAATATAGGAAAACTTTTTTGTTTTAAAAAAGAAATGAGTACGAATCGATTCGATTGTAAAATGGTATGATTCGAAAGAAAGGAATGCATTAACTCGTCCTGTGGTGATTCGTTTAAAAGTTCCTTCACTGAGGGTAGAAGTCATTTCTTGGGTTGATCGTTGAAGCGCTTATTGTGGCTTCTCTCTCTTTCTCTGGAGCACTTTGACTTTCAGCCCCACCGAAAAAAACGTAATGCTCTCATTTCGTCGTACTAGACAAACTCATTTCAAACAAAGAACGTAAAATTTACATAATGTGCACGGGGGGAATTTTTTTTATATTGTATTCGCACTGTACTATTTCTGCATGAATTTGATGGGAGTAATCAAAGCAATCAGTGACATTTCAATATTTTTCAATTTATCATTGATACGAGACTTCCTGAACTTTGGGATCAATACAGTGATATTGGAATTTGAGGAAATATCAGTGGAGATGAAGATTTTGTTGGTAAAGTGGATGCAGGTCGAGAGGTTACGGATAAGAAGATTCGATTTTCAACTCGCACATTCATATTCTCAGTGCTTATTTCCGATGCACAGGTCATGGCTCTAATAAACTTATCGGAATTTATTTTTGATATGCTTCCATTAATCATCAGTCTTCAATGAACTTTAAAGTAGACAATATCACTTTCGATTCGATATGAGAGTTCTCGTGGTTTCTTGTGGATTGGCATTAATATGCTTGGGTATAATGTACGCTCAAGGTAAGAGCATTGCTAATTATGTGTCATATATTTTTATAAACTAATGACAGAACAAGAAATTCAAAAGAGAATACAAAATAAAAGAAAGAGAGAAACTCCCGGGAAAGTTTCCATATAAATTATATATCTCTAGGTATTCTAATTGGGTTTTAAGAATTTTATAGGCCTAAAATTATTTACACGATATTGATACTTCGGATATATCCTCGTTATAAATGCACTATATGACTCTTTTCCAGAATTCGGACAATTTCGATGTATCAGTTCTGTATTGATGTAGTATTCTAGATATTTAATGCGAATATTTCGGAAGGAGCTGTTCATCATGGACAGAATGATGACTAATCTGATGTATTGAAATTTGATTTCTAATGTATGAAAAAAAGTATCATGCTGATGTACAATTTATCGCGATTTAAAATTTCGTAACATACACTCACCATATGCACTAGTTGTATCTATATATATCCTATCTATATAAAAATATAATAAGAATGTTAAGTAAATAAAAACAATATACAAAAACGATGGCAAAAATTTGTATAACGTCTTTATAAAATGACTATATTCAGGATATATAATTCTTATAGACCGTTTCTGTGGGCGAATGAATTATATAAGGTCCAAATTACTCCATATTTCTACTGAATTCATCATCATATGCTATAACTTGACATTTATTGTCGAAAAATGGACATTTTCAACCATCAATTGAAACATCACATTTCTTGTGAAATTTCTTACGAAAAAATTCTATCATGATTGAGGCGATTAAAACAACTGCACTAAGCATTCTCTGTTAGTTAATGAACCAATCAAAACTCACCAATCTCAATAATGCCTTTAAATTCTTATCATTTTACACAGCCGAATGCCCTCCGTTCTACGGTGAAGCACGACCCCCAGGTTGGACACCACCAAATCGTAATCCGGTAGCAGCTGGAACGCAAGTGGAGCACCACTGTGCAATACATACTTGCAATGAGGATGGTTCATGGTCAGCTACTAGGTAGGTGAATGGGTTATTATCGCAGTATTAAACAATTCATCGCTACGGTGATTACGTTATCTATATTTAATTCTAATGTAATCTCAGAGGAGTTTGCAAATTCTAACATAACAATTCATTTATATTAGATGTAAATTCCGTAGCTGTATGGACCAAATTGGATATCGAGATTATGATTTCACCAAAGCTTATCCACTCTGCTGCCCCAGGCCAATTTGCCAATCTGATTATCCTAAGAACTGAATTAAATTCATATTACGAAGATTTGCAAGTAGACAAGTATTTATTTACAGTGAAAATTAATGAAATAAATTCCTGAAAATTATTCTCTCTCTAGTCATTTTTGTGGGAGTTAAACTGTTGGTTAGAAAATTTTATCTAACTCTTTTGTCTCAGTTTATATTAAGCCATTCGATAATATATTCAACCGGGGAAAAAAAGCACATAACAAGCTCTGCATTTCTCGCTCTCCTTTTTCTTTATTTTCTTTCGGATCATAATTTCACGCAATAATTCATTTGAAGCCACAATGAGCAATTTCATCAGTCTTCATAAATATGCTCTGAGGCCGGCACCAATTTAGCATTGCATTCTGATGCAAAGGCACTCGATGCAAATATGAGTTTAAAAATTATGTGGAAATTTATGGAATATTTTTCATTCGGAATTGAATTTTGCATTGAATTAAAACATAATGCGTCTATCCATAATCCCGCTAGTGTGATTATCCTCAGAAGTTCTAATTTTTCATGAGATTTGGAAGCACACCAGAAATATCGTTTTTGTTCGGGAATCTTGATGGAATCTGTACCATTATTCTACACTTTTGATGAATCGCTATAGGTTTCCAATAAATCCTAAAAGTTAATAGAGTCTGAAACTTTTTGTAAACCGAAGAATCAAATGGAACGTGAAAAAAAAATTCGCCGATAATGTAAAGCATTCAAACATATACTTCCATTATTGAAATTGATGATGAAGCATCGAGTACTTAAAAAATCATTGAAATATTCGAAATTCAGTGGTAAATTAAATTTTAATGAATTTCATCTGACGAATTGTATTGATCGACTCATTACGTATTCTCAACAAGCACAAAATCACAAATTCGAATTGTCTGATCATCAATTCACCCTACCAGAATGCCCGCAACATATATTGTTTTATGGTTAAAACAACCATACTTTACATGCTATAACATAAACTGAATGTTAGATATTAAATAAAACAATATTATCCAAAATATCCGGTGTTTCGTAATGAGGCCTCTCTAGGCCGGAATAATTGCGGCTCTCTGTTGTGGCCTTACAGAGTTATATCGAACATCCGGTGGAGTGAATCGCTTTGGATCGCGGGCGCCAACCAGAAACGACACATACGCAAGAGGGGACGCACACTGTGTGGTTAGCTTGTTTTTGGTAATTGGCCGGTTCGTGTTGGGCATGATAATGCAATGATACCATTGCCTGTCCAAATTATGAGCATCCCCAAAGCATAAATTCATTAATTCGAATCGTGGAACAAAACTCAATTCCAGCGACACACCCCAATTTTTTTGAAACTATTATTATTATTCTTTCTCACCCTTTAATTTTCAGGGAATTTTGCATGATTATGCTGAACATTGCTATGGGAAATTTGACGTATAAATCATCGTCATTGACTCAATAATTGGTAATTATCAATTAATCATGTAGTTACATTGAATTAATAATGTCATAATTTCTTGAATTTACGATCAATTAAAATCTCATGTTAATTTAATGAGGTCCTTCTTGATCACTGCGCGACTCATCACGATTCGATTACTGGATTATAAATTTTTGATAATTTCTTACAGCAGTACTAGAGTTGACGTACTATTAAAAAAAGTTTATGAATGTAGTTATTGAAAATATAAAGGAAATAACTAAACTATCTATCGAGTAGTTTACAGCATTATCCTGGAATCTCACAATGTAGAAAACTCCTATAACATCCAATTCAATTTTATTATGTGCAGAATGAAGCGTTCCTGACTTCTCAAAATCGAAAGTGTTTTTCATCACACACATGATTTGCTAAAGCTGTATGATAAGCAATAGAATTTTTTTGAGTCTTTTATCGTGCAATGTCTTTTCTCATCGTCTAGACCTCGGAGATGAAAATAAGAAACGCCATCGTAGCCTTGTCCAACGTGTCAATTACACAGCTAAGTGTTGTCTTGTAGCTTGCCGTGTTCTCATGAAAAAAAGGAAATGATGAAAAATAAGAGAAAAACATTCTCTCCAGATAATTGCAAAACTAACCTCATAGTTTACAAGAGTCATGAGAATGAGAAGATCGTGTGTCAGGTCCATGACGAAAGCACGAACATACAAGACATATTCTAAGAGTAAAAGCCCGGGGTTAAAATTGTAGTGGAATTGAGGAGTAAGGGGGGCTGTGTAGGTACAGAGATTGAGTCTAGAAGATGCAGTGTAGACCGCGTAACGAGTTGCAACGGTGCTGATGCTTAGGGGCGCACATCATTGCTAAGGAAGTACCTTATTCTATGGCCTCGGGAAATGAAAAATATAATGGACAAAACATCACTGCAGCTAGTCGCTCTACTTGTTTCGTCTGTGGCAAGTCTTATTTCTACAATACGGGTGGAGGGCCCTAGGGAAGAGGCACCTACGCGAGAATGTATAACACATTCGAGAGTAGATGATTGCAGTAAATAGAGAGAATAAGAGAAAAAAAATTAAGAAGGGAGATGCATACTTCGACCGGAACACCCAAGGCCACTTTGCATGAACGTGGGTTTAATCGAGATAATTGAAAAGCTTGAACTCTCGTTTCTCATTTATTTCAATGTTCATACCTGGGGCTGAGTTTATTTTAAATTGGATATTATTTATATTGACTTGGAGTGAAAAAGTTTTATAGATTTATTTTTTTTCGTCACTTTTTCTTTTATCGAAAAGACATGAAATATAAAAAGAGAATCGAAAAAAATAAAACAAAGTAATATAACAGTATGTAACAAACTAGAATTGGGTAAGAGACATGTAGTTTGTTTTCGTAATATCGACGGATAGGATACGAGGTAGTAACGTCCTGAATACCAATTGGTCCACTCAAAAAGATACGATACTTTCTTTCCCCGGATCTCATCTCAGTCGTGCCCACTTTCATGTCTCTCTTTCCATTCTGGTCGTCGCCTTTTATTCTCACCAACAAAATTGTATCTGGTATATATGGAATACGGAGTAGACGGATATATTTATTGTGAAGAGAATCTTCGCTTTGTTATCAGAGGCTAAGAAAAAGTGTACAACATTTTTGTAATGCCAAGAGTCAAAGGATCAGAAAAATATCAATCATCTACCGACAGAACATTAAACGATTCCAGGCGCCAGAAAACAAGGATGCTAAAATGTACATAATGTATCAGCAATTTCGCAATTCTCTCGTTGTGATGATGCTGAATGGTCAGATGATAGATTTGATATATTGTTCTTGCCAAAATGGGAATATCATGATTTCCAACATAATCATAACGATCTGCAATCAAGGCTCCCGAAGGAATAAAAAAAGCAATTATGTATCACGCAGAGGGGCATGGAAGATATCTGAGATATTCGAAATATTTAAGTGAGAATGGAAGAATAAAATATGATGCGTAGATGATTGGGAGAATATTGCATCATATACTGTTGTTTACTTATAGCTATACTTTGATAGATGATAAACGTTACTCCTTTGTTCACATCCACTTTCTTCAATGCAGAAGATACGAAGAGATTTCTGAGACGCAAGAATAGGAAGAAGAATGAAGGAAAAAAAGTGGTCGTGAAGAATCTCAGTTATGGTGCACAAGGGGAGCATGCGGTATTGGCCCTATCGACTCGTTTCTACCAACTATGCGCCCCGCAGTTTTCTTCGAATCCATCCCTACATCCAACTTTCACATATACGTTCTACAAGCGATAACAGAATTTTGCCCCTTCTGTATCCGAAGATTCACCTCATTCCCTTGTAGAGAAAAAAACCCTCCACACTCATAGAGTTTCTCTCATTCGGAAAAGTGGCCTTGATATCATACGATTGAAGAAATTTTCGTTTCTTTTGTGGGTGAAAATGTTCGTGATGTTCTTTTCGATAAAAGATTTCATTTTTCTTACAATTTTCCAAAGATAGAGGATTTATTGAATTTCGAAGTACAAATTATCATTTCCCGATTAACCAGGAGCATTTATTTAGAAAATTTAAACTGCTTAATTGTCAATTCTGAACAATTTGATCCTGAGAATCTGAATCTTCAGTCATTTCAATCATAACTCGAATTTAATCCTGCAATAAAATAAAAAATATCAATTTTAGTGGTGAATAATTCATTTCAAACAAATGCAATTATATGAAATGAATAGAGTGAATCTAAATATGAATAGTTCATAATTCATCATAATTGTTAAAAAATTCAAAATCTGTTCTAACGGCCAGACGTTCTATGAGATGTGAACTCCGAAGTTCATTCGCTCATAATTTCTAAACCAATTGATGAAAAATATAATTGTTATCTCACCAATTTATGAGTTTGAAAAATTGTAATTATAAAACTTTGTTTGAAAAAAAATTATGAATAAAATAAGCATAAGTTGCCTTTATGAGTCACTCCATAATAACGATGGCATTCTATCTGTTTTTATCAATAATACATGGGGATATGAATTGATAAAAAAATCCATACGGGATTCTTTTCTTTAATGGAGAGTTTGAAATATATCGGTTAATTATTCCAGATTTTTCCATGAATATTTTCTCGATAAACGAGACTCGAAGTCTTGCCATGGAAGAGAAAAAAATTGATTTTCCAAAAATAAAATAGTTAGAATCGAATCAAATTTTTTTGAAACAGAATTTATCAATCGTAAGCTACCCGTCTTCACGAAGCATTATCCAGAATCAAGAAATCTTGAAAATTATAAGAGATATTAAAATTTTCGTACCGCAAAATGAGGGTTCTTACAAGATAGATTCCTGAAAAATTTAAACTCGTCAGAAATTTCACCTAAAAAATGCAAAAGATCGTTGAGCACAGCAAATCACTATCAATAATAATAATATGTTCCCATTGAATCAATTGAGATTATTTATGAGAATCATTGAAATTCATAATCATCGAGATCGAGTAATCCGAACGATTCAGATAAAAACCTACAACATAAGATTTCATAATAATGACAAAAATCAAGATCAAAATTCAAAAGGTTAAATTAGGCGAGAGTCGAGTGAAATGAAGATCCAAAGAATTTGAATCAAATTCTTCCGGATCAAATTGCCGAAGATCAAAACGGCTGCTACCTCCATTATTTTTTGTTCCTCTCTTTCCTTTCTACTTGTCACGTTATTCCTTTTCTCGTATCAGTACAGCTTTGTTATCAGACTCAACTGAGATCAAGCAACACGAAACAGAGTCCAACCCACTAGTTTTCTATCCATCTCTACCAGAGAGACCGGTGGATGAAAGCTCGACAAATAGATCGTATCGACAACAAATTCAAGGAGGTTTTCTTTTCAGTTATCGTGAGGATGTAATCCCAGTAAATAAATCCTACAAAGTACAGACCAACAAGCAGACCACTTTGTAACAGGTTGCATTGATACTTGTTAGAAAGAGGACTCGACTGAGCGTACAATAAACACAACGTGAGTTTGTCTGATTGTGATGACAGCCTGATTGCTTCTGCTTTTCATCAACCAATTGATACAATTTAATTTATATCTATAGCTCAAATTCTTCTCTGGAGTTACTTTCTTAGATTATTCTCTGGTAAAATTCATTTTTATTATCGATGCAATATGATTTTTACATTAATTTTAATTCTCACACTTTTGGAGTTAAAAGCTTATCTACTTATCTACTAATCCACGAGTGAATGCAGCGTAAGAATAATGGAACTTTCCGAAGAAAAACCGGAAACTCAGTGGTAAAAGACTTATACCGAAGTTTTTCCAGCTAGAACGAGAGAGATGGAAAAACGTAAAAAATGCCCTTTTTTTTAACGAAACCATTGAAGTACGAAATGAGTTACTTCCTCACTGTAACCTCAATCCAATTCAGACCACAGAAGGCAAACTCTTCTAGATTCTTACCTACCGCGGTGTTCTTACATACGCCATCCGGCGTTTTCAACATCCCAGCAATGTTTCCCCTATCTACAAACGCGGAGAGATTCGGAAAAAGTAGAAAAATTGGGTCACTGAGGAAAAATAAAAGTGTGTTTTCTTGAAGGAGAAATACCCATCCACTGTTATCTTGTTTCCGAGTGCAGTGGGTATTAGTAACTGGGTCAACAGCATTTGCGACATACTGTGGCAATTCAAGTGCTTATGACCAACATTTAATTCTGTTACACTAAGCAATAACGAATCAAAACTACATCTCGCGAAATGAAAAAGAAATTGGAAGGAAAAGAAATGAAAGAACGGTTATAATCACCAGGTTTTGCCTACACTTATTATTATCTGCGGAAAATATTTTCATGTGCGTGATTCAGAAGAGAATTTTTTAAAGTATTAAAAACTGCATTGAACTCTAATTGAGTTGTTCAAATTTCCTCCATACTCCATCATGAATGATACCCGTTCCGACGTCTGTCGCAGAGTGCCGATGATTAATGGAGCATCGCACTGCATCTAAATATATATAAATTATCATTTGTCGAACCTATTGATTTCATAAAATGTATATAACTTGGCATATAGATATTTCAAATATAACGGTGACTAGAGTTACCTAAGATGCTAGGAGACCTTCAATTTCTCGGTCACTGTTTACTTGGCCTATCAAATTACCAACTAGTTGCGGAGTTAATCTTACAAGCTGCAGCACATCCATTAAGTTTCTTTCGTATTTCCTCTTGTCGTAGAATGGAGTTTCGTTACTGATTGTAGTACAATACTATTGAATTATCATATTCCTCAATTTACGCTTCTATTTCCCAATAATAGGTCATAGTGCTTAGTATCAAATTTTCTTTTGTAACTCCATTCTAATAGCCTCGGATTCGATGCAATTGTCTTTTTCTACACTTTCAATTTCCATTATTATTGATGTACGCTTTTTTTCCAAATGAAAACTTTAATTTGATTTTATGGTATAAATTTAGTTTTGAGAGTTCAATAAACGTCGAATGGTTTTCTCACTGATAAATTGTTTTTGGCTCGATTTATCGCAGTAGAATATCTCGGGATAACAGAGGAAGTAGTCTGCTGGTATGTTAGTGAAAGTGCCGATTGGAAATCCACTGCACCTTCCAATCCATTAAGCCCTTTTCGCATTGACAAAGGAGAGTATACCCTTTTCGGCTTCACTATCGATAAGAGCCTCCCGTCCTTCCCGTTTCGGGCTATACTACCCCGATTCTCCGTCTCTCTTGTTCTCTTTTTCTCACTGAAAACAATTATTTTTGACCTGAAATCTCCTCACCAAGTGATCTTTATAGAAAATCGACCTAACGCTTGAGAAAGCAAGAAACGAAGAGATGGAAGTTACGCGATATAATCAGCAGTAAATTTCAAGTAATTTCCGGTTGAATCAAGCTTAGGATAGGAATGGTATCCGTTTTGAACTAGCGAATCTACCGATTCAAAATCACTTACACCAAACTGATTCACCACAAATAAAAATGAAGATAATGCAGAGAGTTGTATTAGCAGATTAAGCTAAAGTTCATGGCCGACTTTGTGACCAATTAATCCATAAGATCGGTGGAATGAACTCCTTTTTTTTTATTGGAGCCCGTGAAAAATGAGTAAGTTTGAGAAAAGAAAGTTGACATTATAGAAAAAGTAACTCAATCCAGAGACATTGATTCAATGGCTTCCAGTTGTGCTGAAACGATCTCACTGGGAATTCACGTTATCGTCTGAATCAGAAAATGTCGAGTCCCCGAGGTACTTCAAGTTTTCACCCAAATGAGCGACCGATCCTCTCCATCCCATGCTATTTGCGCCCCCTAAAAGTTCTAAGAATAGCTTTTTTTCCTTCCTTCACGTGATAGATTCCATGTTTAAGAAAAGATAAATCCCGCGGTGTAAACCCATACATCGATAGCACATACACACAGACACACGTAGCTGACACATATGTAATGCTGGAAATCGACAAAAGCATGAAATGGCACCTATCCCCATTTTTCTTCACAAACCGAAAAACCTTCACCCGTCTTAGCCAAGCAGTGTGATCGAATCGCATTCAGTTTCCCTCACTTCTACACCGTTTTTCTACTTCGCCAAAAAGGATTTTTCTAGAGAGAAGGTGAACTTTAGAAAAAAAAAACGAACGTTAAAAGATTCCAAGTTTTCTTTCTGGTAAACAGACTCCTGACAAACAAATGGATCGTATTTACGTGGTTTAGAAAAATCAATGTTTTAACCTTCTAGAATTGGCAATGAAGAGATTGAATTGTCTAAATCTTGTCCTTCACGTAATAATACTATATTCCGGATGATATTTCTCTGGTTCTTACGTAGTCGGATTAATGGCAGTGCCACGAGTGAATTTAAAAAATGGATTATGATTCTACGGGTATATAACCACGGAGCTGGGAACCAAGTGGTCACAGTCATCAGGCGATACATCTGAAGGAATCAACGATAAGCAGCATGGTTCGTGGAATTGTTATTTTTTTGGCACTCGTGGCAGTAGCACGGGCTGCTGTTATCAGTGGACCGGGAGTTGCAGTGGCTCATTCGGGAGCAGTTGTGGAAGGTACACCGTACGATCCTCATCCACAGTATGCTTACAGCTACAGCGTCGCCGACAGTTTGACTGGTAAGTTGTTTGACGCAAAATCCATCGAAATTTTCGATGTTTTCATGGTCTCTCCTGATGGAGAGCTGCATTGGATCCAAAATCTGAAGATCGAAGGTTCAAATCCATATTGGGCACTTACAACTTTGTCAGGAATTCACTGAATACATTCCTAAAATGAAATAAGAGCAAGGACGAATATCATAATATAGCATGAAACGTTTCTTAAACTTTGTTGCCCCAATTTCAAGGTGACAACAAGGCCCAAGAGGAGACTCGCAATGGCGACGTTGTTCAGGGAAGCTACAGTCTCGTAGAACCCGACGGCTCCAGAAGACACGTCTCATACGCTGCTGATCCAATCAATGGTTTCAACGCCGTAGTCCAACGAGACCCTCGCGTCAATTTCGACGGACGTGCCATCGCTACTTCTCCAGTCTACGGATCAACTATCTTGACCCATCAACCCGTCCAAGTTGTTCGTCAATCAGTTGTGTCAGCTGCCAATGCCAACGTTCTTCGTCAATCCGTAAGTGTCATCACCAAATATTTTTATCAATACTCCCAGAAATGACCTCCAAATCTTCGATCCCTCTTATCAGACTGTCGTATCATCATCACCGCATGCTTTCCAGGAGGTCGTTCGCGCTGGTGGACAATCTGTCATTGGAACCCTCAGTTATGGAACACCTGGACTCGTACGAGTCCAATAGATAATCATCACACGGAATTTACACTGCCAACGAGAAGAACTTGAACGAAATCATGAAACTAATTCGGATTTTCTTGACAAATTTTTGATGTGTCGTTTGCAATTAATGAGGTGCAACAAAATAAAGAGTGAACAAAGTAATGTTCATGCACACGAATGCATGCGATAAACTCGTCAACGGCTCGCTGTGAATTAAGGCATAACGTTTAATCAATCTCCAACTTCATTATTATACAATAGGAGTTAGTAG
Organism: Aleiodes sp. PSUC_FEM 10030003; assembly: GCA_018902275.1. Taxonomy (NCBI): domain Eukaryota; kingdom Metazoa; phylum Arthropoda; class Insecta; order Hymenoptera; family Braconidae; genus Aleiodes; species Aleiodes sp. PSUC_FEM 10030003. The sequence goes on from JABSMS010071829.1 coordinate 33,898, forward strand.
TGATTTCAACGACTTACACGTTCTGATTTTAAAAAAATGATTAAGACCTAGCAACTCAATCACTGACGACTGTCTCCAGAATAAATAAAGAATTTTAGAAGAAGATAATAGCTTAACGTTATTTATTTCGTAGCCCAGTTTATTATTTATGCATTTGACAACTGAAATGGCAGTTACTATCGAATATGCAGTAAGTGAATACCCAATTCAACTACTGCATTTTAATATGTCAGAGAGCGATGAAATTCACGGAATATTTTCTAATAAACCGTGCTGCAGTCGTTTGGCTTACATTGTGTTGGATAGTAACATAGTGAGGTAAGACTTTTGGTGAATATTTATGGAGATTTATGGATCCAATGCACTCCGTTTTATGCCGTAGTCGGTTACGTCCAGAAAAAGGAATTTGCAGAAGAGTACAAAATTAATTGTCGATTTATTGTGTCTAGACTTTAAAGAATATGAAAATGAATATCGATCGGATTTTTTATCAAGCGAATCCCTGCATAAATCTTCTCCAATTCCTTCTGGCCGAAATACTTGATCGAGAATTTCGAGAAAATTCAGGGTTATCCTGGGCGTAGTCTGACATCTTTCTGATTTTTTACAGAATTTTTCAGGTAATACTTTAGCAGAGAAAAATCTGAAACCGCTGGGAGTTCGATAGTACTGTCTACGATAAATATTCAATCGTTGAATTCGTGAAAATTGGCTTTAGAATTTAATTTTGAGAATTTTTAATGAATAAGAATGAAAAACTGAATCGCTCCAGAGGGAGCAATTTTCTTTTCATTTTTACCATACATCACAACTCAACTTAACCTATACCTTACCATCTAATGTACATCCCTCTCTTTGTTCTTTCGACTGTTCTTCCTCCTGTAACTGCTATCTCTGCGGCTCCCCTTGTACTCTTTCATTTATTGCATACGATTCGTATACAAATTTCCTCATTTTCTCTTCTCATCCGCTAGTGACTTAGGATTCTGAGGATGTAGCCATGGTGGGTAATTTCAAAATGTATTTTCCTACAATTACAAAGTTTATTCGCAGAAATACTAAGACTGTCGATTCTCAGAAAATCGATAGGAATGAACTGCGATCCGCACGGGAAGATCTGAAATAAATTCTATGTATTATAATTCGGTTATGAAAATTTATAGGTGTAAAATTTGATACATGAAATTGATACTTCGAATATATTCCCGTTATAGATTCACTATATTCAACGCTTTACCGGTAGTCCTACAATTTGGATGTATCAGTTTTGGATTGGCGCAGTGTTCTAAATATATAACCGATATTTCTGAAGGAACAATTCTTTATCATGAAGGAGAATGTTAACTAATAGGACATATTTCTGCACTGTTAGAAAATTATTATTCAAAATTCAACGGAAACATATTGAAATATTTAACAAACTTCAGTAAACTTGAAATTTCATCATAATTATTTCTCGAAAATTTATTTGATGTGAAAATATTCAAATACGATTTGAAATTTCATCGAAAATTCTTAGTCGAATTCCCAGGAAATTGTGATTTTTTTGTATATATTCGAAATGGATTATTTAGTGACTGAATGAAATTTCAGGCAATTCATGAAAATTCAAGCCCTGTTGTTTTGAATTTTCGAATAATAGAAGATTCAAGTTCATATATTATTCAATTTCTCATTTGTACGTGAAAATTCAGGTAGCTCAGTAAAATTTCAATGATCATTGGATCTTAAAAATCATATCGTCCTTGAATTGTCAATTTTCTCAAACAATGTACTATTGGAATTTAATCTTCAATGTATAAAAACAAGTATTATTCCAATGTGCAATTGATCGCAATAAGAAATTCCGTGAAATGCACTTACCATATGCACCAGTTATTTTCAGATATTTCTATCCATATAAATATAAAAAATGCAATAAAAATTCTAACTAGATATGAACAATATAAAGGAACGATCGCGAAAATTTGTATATAGTATTTATAAACTGACTTTAACCAAAATATATAATCCTCATAGAGCTTTTTCGTGAGGGAGATATGCCTGTCAAATGTTTCTTGATTGAGGCACTGAGTGCCAATGACAGGGCTGGACTAAGAATAGAGTGCATTCCGAGAACACATATGAATTCCATTATATTCAACGTATAAAACATTATTGATATTTTGAAGCTCGGAAATAGAGCACCAGCGTTAGGTCCCGACAACAATTTCCACTTCGCGTGTGGTTTTGCGGTATCAACGGTCAGAGACCAATGCATGAATAAGTAACAGCATCCCACTGCCTGGCAAACCTCTGGTCAACTTCGATAAAAGAGAGAGAGAGAGTATGAGAGACAAATAGTATTTTACAGTGGCCTCAATCCAGTTAGAGAGCAGATGCCCCCAACGGAATGATAGAAATTTCAACTAAATATGTTTCTCTGTTTGAACCGTTGATTAATTATCGAGCGGCCCACTGGTGTATTTTCACTCTGAAAGTCTCCGGGTTTGATACTCATAGCACATATAAAACGCGTGATAGAGGTGCCAAACGATGTGGTCTGCGGTCTGGCATGCATATGAATAAATGAGATTCAACGGAATGAACTTTTCGTTCACCTGATTTTTTTGAAATTAAAATTAATTGAAATAACCACTTTTCAATGGTTTGATCAATTTTACTCGCTCTTTCTCGCTCGCTATTGGATAATAAAATAAAAAAAGTGGTGAATGAAATACTTGAAATATTCCAATACCAGTTTTAATTAGATGCATCGGGCTTGGATTATTTCAATGTTCAGTGAGCAATCTGGCGCCTCTTCCATGAGCCTGCTAATGAAACGCGGAACCATGGCTGAGAATTGTGCCATCTCGTATGTACTATATGTGTGGCATGCATGGAGCTTTAATCCCAACCGACTATCTCATTTTAGAGTAGAAGGGAAAGGGTAAGAATATACTCGGGTAAGCGTCCTATTATTTTCTCGTACGCTTTTCAGTCGAGTTTTACACTGAATTCTCAATTTCTAAGATTAAAATGAAATTGCTAGGGAAAAAACGACTTATTAAAAATACTTTAGACCCTATTTTCACATGAGTGGAAAAAAAAGAATGGAGAACATCACTTCAACACTGGCAAAATGAATTGAATTAAATTTTTTTCTCTCAAGCACAGCAAACTGTTTTATTCTCTTTGTCATAAAGAATAGAGTAAAAAAAATTCTCACGCAATTTCTTCATGTTAAGATGGCATTGTCAACGATGGTACATTGGTATCTATTTCTTTATTTACACGATCCTTTGTTGTATCATGGTTTTCTTTATTCACAACTTCATTTAAATTTATGAGATAAGAAAAAATGAAATCTTCAATTTTCATGCATGTAAAAAAAGTTACAGTTAGGAGAAGAATTTTTTTATCTTCTTTTGTGTCTACCTAAAATACCATTTTCCTCAGATTTTTCTTTTGTTTTTTCTCCTCTTTCTTTCTCTACTCTGTTGTCATTTCACAGATATTGACTTTCTTATTTTTTTCAACACTGTTCAAGAAAGAACGAGAGGCTTAACGCTTGAAATCTTCTTGAAATAACTAATCCGTAAATTATAAAGTTTTCTTATTCTCCTGAGAGGGGTGACTCGGAGGAATAAAATAAATTATCGAATTACTTTGATTAAAAAAGAGCGGTAGAGTCGAATAGAGGGGATGCTGATTTTTTTCCTTCTTTTTCGACTTCGCTGAATTATCAGAAATAACTTTTACGAATATACGTGATCACCGGTGGGTGACAAGCCTCGGGTACCGAGGGGGTTAGAGAAATTCGAACTAAATCGGCATCACAAGAGAAGATTAATGCGCAGTCGGTTTAAAGTAACCAGGAGAGGGAAGAATGGAACTTGGAGGAAAAACAGAAGGGAAAACTACTGTAGCGACACTCTTTCACTGTGTTTCAAAATCAATGATAAGTTTTACTACGTCTACGTGACTAGCGAAACTTTTTTAAAACTCGTTGAAATTACTTCTCGCTGGAGAGTGCGGAACGAAAAGAAAAGTAGACTAGTGAAAAAGGGAAAAAAGAGAGAATCATTCGTTTATCATTGAAGCTACAGTGGCGCGCGCGAATTAAGTGCGCTAAGTAACGACTGTTGGAGGAAAAAAGAAGCCATAGCACAAAAAAGATGGAAAAAAATTGAAAGTGAAGTTGGTTAGAGGGGTAAAAGAAGTGAACACAAAAAACTACCCACTATCCCTAGACTCTTGTATCTATTTTCAGCTATTTATCCTGAAATGTAGCCATTCTGGTAAAACCAATTCGACTCCAGTGCTGGAGCCCACCACCTCCTTCCCTCTCTTTCTCTCCTATCTCTTTCTCATGAGCCATGGAAAATCCAGGCGAAAATCCTCAGGCTGTATAGTACCCGTAACTCTCAGTAAATCCGACCTCCATCGTTCCACCTTTACCGGACCCCATTTACCTACATCAGCTATTCTCTACTAAAAGCAGCAGTATTCATTCGTTACAGTAGCCTCTCACCTCTTCCCCGTTTTTTCCTCCTCCTTCTATCTTCCTGTCTCCCTCTTTCACTTTGCTTTATACATCCAAACAGTACTAGCTATCTTTAGTACAAAAGAATTATCCTATATCCAGACACTCACACATTAGGCCAATCGTTCCTCTCATTCTTGAAAGTATAATCCCAGTTCGCAAGTAACGTGAAAAAAGTAATGAAAATAATCGAATTCTGGTTTCATCTAGTCGAAATCAATTTGAATCAGCTGGTTTGTAATTACCTTCACTGTTAATCACTCACTAGCGAATTAGTTCGTCAATTACAAGCTAATCTTCTGATAAATAAATCTTGAATCTCAGATAAAAACGAAATTTTCCTAGAAAAATCTCTATGAATTCGAACTCTGTCTCTTACATTTGAAGACTGTGATAGTCTATTTGAAAAATCAGAAAAATACATCCAAATATCATGGAATAAAGTGGAATATGAGGAGGATAATGTAATGTAACAGATACAGGCAAAAATATTAGATATCGAAGTTTTCTACATACTTAAAATCAAATCTCTATGAATTGGAACTCTATCCATCATATTTCAGTGATTTCCCTTCCATTTTACTTCAATAGTTTATGAGGCGGTTTTATATCACTTGAAATCCATTTTTTTCAACACTATACAAAATGTGAATTACAGCGATTTGTGTGACCTTTTACACGTCTCAATGAATTTGTGAATTAACTCAATTATCATTGAACTGTACTGATATATCTACCGTGACGTTTGAATTCTATTGTATATACAAAATGAGAGCGAGAATAGAGGAACTATCCAGTCTTTCAACTTGTGTATTTCCGCCTAATTGACAGTTTCCCTGACTAACAAAACTGTCTGTTTGCAACCAATTCGCACGGTCGACCAACAGCTAGAATAATTACACCGTCGGTTGCACAAAAAAAATTGCCATCCAAATGAAATACCGTTTTCGGCGAGAGGGAAATACGGAGAACGAACAGCAGGAGAGAGAGAGAGAAAACAAGCATGTTGAGCTTGCAGTTTCCGATTTAACGTTGGAACATGGAACTGTATGAAATTAGTGTAGAAATTCATAGAGCATTGATATACAATTTCTGGGCTTAACAAAACTAATCAACTATGGTATGAATTACTTACGATTTCGTAAAATTAATCAATTTCATAGAAACCGAATTCTGTAATTATATTTGAATATTTGGTAATAGCTGTGTTTGTTGGATTTATAAAGAGTACAAAGCGCCAATCATGAATTTAAGAAAAAAATTACAATTTCAAATATTATTGTACAATTATGGAACGTAAATATTCTCATTATCTCGCCAATTAAATAGATTAAATAACCTGTGTGAAAATTGGATTAAAACGTGATCAAATTGGTAGCACCAATTTTCTCATTTTCAAATATAGAAATCTACCGGTATTCCTTCTATCTCATTATCTACATCCTAGAATATTCGTTTTTCTACCATCGACCGAAGCACGGATTGCGGTTTTAATTTGTTCCTCGTAGCCCTATGTGGTACGTGCTTTTACCTCGAAAAGGCGGGATGATTTTAACCCCTGAGTAAAATTCAGTATATTTCAACGTATTTCCAGGTCTTCGGGTACTATGTACTATGCTAAGCATTACGAGTCAATTGTGCTTTGGGTACTGGCAGTAGGTTGGGGGAGGGGGATGATAAATATTCACCACTTCCAACAAAGAACGATGAACGAGAGAGAGAGAGACAGTGGGTGAAAGGTCAGAGAATGATTCATTAGAATTGATAAATGAATTGAAATTTTTGATAATTAATCAAAATTCTATGCGATTTTTCCATTTTCATTTGAATGAAACTGGGGCATACTCGTGACTACTCGAAGGCTATAGTGAAAGCATTGATCTCTACCAAAGAAACTGGTTTTTTAAGTTTCAGATTACGAAAGCATGGCGAAAACAGATGATTTCATATGTTTTATCGAAATCATACTGCGAAGATCTCTAAATGAGTGGGTTTATGAAAAAAAATTAAGGGAGGTTTTTTGGAGAAAATTTTTCAGACTATAAAAAAGGTCTCTCGGTAAATTTTCGTAAACTCAGTAATTTCGGAGATATTTGCAAATAATTACGATAATTATGAAGATACTTTATAAGAAATAATGTTCGAAAAATTATTATTATATTTAAAAATTATCAAAAACACTGCAATAAATCTCAA
>JABSMS010071840.1:0-19119 GCA_018902275.1 Aleiodes sp. PSUC_FEM 10030003
TTCTGTATGCTTTCTATAATTCAATGAACTCATTCAAAAATTTTGGGAGGATGAAATCATTGCCTTGTTTTTTTGCTTTGATTTTTATTCGTGTTTCAATCATCTGCAGTTTTAGTATTTAATTTTTTTAACCGAATACACTGTACGAATTCTGAAAACAAACGATTTGTTCCGCAGTTCATATCTCTGTGAATGAAAGAAATTTTCAACAAAGAATTTCTATTTAAATTTTTACGAAACTTCTTCCGCGCAAGCTTCAATTGAATATTTGAATTATCAGTGACAATGAAAAAAAAAATTATCAGTAACATCACGGTAAATCGGACAACTAAATAAGTAACAGATTCGAATTTAATAGCCAAATGTTAAAGGAGAATAATTCGGAGAATTTCGTGCACGTTACTTTTCGGGTATTTTAGAACACGTGTGAAAAAAAATTCTGGACAGTTCTCCATAAACTACCATCGATAATTCCATAAAAAAGCTGTATAAGGATTTTAAACTTTTCTCGAACTGATGTTTTATAAATGTAGTTCATATATTCTGAAATTCATCATTCTTTTATGGATTCATTAATAGAGTTCCATTATTTGCGGAGAAAACTGAAGTTTTTTCAAGGATACGAAAAGCCAAGTTTATCGGCAAATACTTTTTTTCAAAAATTCCATAGCACCAACGGCAGATAATTATTCTATGGAAAAAGTGATGATTCGCATGAACTCATTCATAAAATAACTCGTAAGTATTTCTCTGAATGCTTCTCTGTACTGCTAGAAGATTATTATCGAAAAAATGCGAAAAGAATTGAATTTAGAAAACTTAATTAAATTGACATTTCATGGGAACATGGAAATAATAAAAAACCAACTTGAAATTTCATTCCAAGTTATTGGTTAAACTTCCAATGAGAGTGGAATACAGGATTTTCTAGCCCTATGAGAAAGTAAATATTGCGACATACCGATGATGGCTGAAAAAGATGTGCTTCGCCGAATTAATAAAGCTGCGGAATGATAATAATGGCACTCTCATCCTCTTCTACTTTGCCTCTTTTGTGAGGAGACTTCGGAGGAATCTATACACATGTTTACGCGGAATTTCGCGGAATGTTCTTTTACGGAAGTCATGGGATTTCTCCTACTGAAGAATGTGACTAAAAACGTTAAAGTTACTACTCCATCCGCCCATTTAGTCTTTCCAAAATCTGTCTCCTCTACATTTTATGAAGAATGAACATCAGGGAAATTTTCATGGGCCTTCACGTGAAAGTCACATTTTTTGAAGAGAATCAAAATCCCTATCTTAGTAGTTTTCACATTTCTTTTAAACCTAATCTGTTTAATTTTTATGTAATAATTGATTGGAATTTGCAATATACATATATTTTCTAAAAGAAGAAGAAGCAATCTTGGACAAAGTAAGGAACACAATTGAGACCTAAAGTAAGCGGGTTTTAACGAATTTTCCACTAGAAAAAGTGTCATAACTTCCGTAAAAATGCACCTGAATCTTTTTCTAAACCTCTCCTGGCCGCAGAAGAAAATACCGGAGGGTAAAATAATAGGTATGATTATTATTATTATTTCACCGTATTTTTTTTGGCGAGTTTCATCGCTTTTCAGTGAAAAATGGGATGGCTTCAATATTTACTACTTCATATAACTGAAAATACGTGTATACCCTTGACGGTAGGCTTTAAGTTATGTTTTTTAAAATATCAATTGACATTAGATTTGAATTTAATTAGTAAAACTAATTTGAGACCTTTTTTTGAATTCATCAAATTATTTTCTACAAAAAAGATGTCCCGAAATTTTTCTTTGACTCTGCTGATTCCAAATATATTTAGGAAAGAATGTGCAACAAAATTTTTCGACGTATTTCTCTCTACAACTCCATTGCCAAATTCTACGTTACCATTGTTAGAGTAAATAAAGACAAACTAACCGTTGAATATACAGGTTCATTAGAGGCATAGCATCCCTTGACAGTTGCAGCAGCCTCGACTCTCGAAACCCCACGTTTCTTCTTATTTTCACCAAATTCATCCTTAGCCCTCAAAATACCGCCATCTTTATCACTCTTACCACTACAATTCACAATATTACGTGTACAAATATCACTCGCTTGTGATACAAGAAAAACAGCTGGACAATTTTTATTATCATAATTTAACTGCATTGATTTTGATAATATTGGATTAAAATAACCCGATTTTTCATACAATCTTAAATTCACTGGATTAGCTGATTCTTTACCAGCACCGCATGATGAGGTTGATGGATGTTTATATAAATTATCATCAGCATTATTAACTTTTATACCTTTGGTAACTGTCCGCGTTATATCCCTAAGGATTTCCTCAGCCGTCATATTATTTTCACCATCAATAACTGAGTTTAATTTCCTTGATAATTCAATTAGCACATCATTAGCTGATTTATTTGGTATGAGGCAATCACGGCACTTATTATCACCACATTTACCAGTATAAGAATAGATTCTAGCATAACCACAGTAAGTACATAAACAATCATCATTATTGTATGTGTGAAAATTAATTTCATCAACACCATCGCCATTGCATGGCCAAATTGGACGAGGTATATCGGCCTCGTGTATAACAGCGAGACCAACGTCACCAATAGTACCAGTTGCTGAACTTCGAAGTACTGATGCACAACAGGTAGAGTAAGAGCCAGCTGACAGTGGGGGAGAATGACTCGAGTAACCGGAACTCGTTGAGCTTCTCCATCTTCGTGGATTTTTAACGGAAATTGCACCGTTCACCAGTCTCGATACTTCCGCATCGATTATATCAGGCTCTAGCCTGTAATCACAATGAAATCATCACTTTGTTATAAGTTATTGATAACGTCTGATAATTTTAATATTTTTTTAATTTAAGGAAAAATATCTCATGGACTAATAAGTGAAGGTGAAAGGAAAGAACGAATTTCACTTTATGTTCTTCCGAAATATGTCGAGATCTATGGGAGATAGGGATTTCGGTCATTACCGTTTTTGTAACTTATTTTTCACCATAAAACGATCATTCGAGATATTCTAGAAGAACTGATTTCAGAGTGAAATTGCTTTGTTTCATCATCTTTATTCAAGTTTTAGAAGAATGATTTATGAGTTAGAAATAATTGGAATAGGATATAATGGTTGAAACGTAATTTTCCGAATTTAAAAAACCGAAAAAAATTACGTGAAATATTTTTTTATCATCGATAATTACATTTGCGGGGAGCTAAGCCGATGAAATTCTCTCAACTCGTTTAATACTCTTATCCGATGTTTAGAAAAAAATCTCCAACGAATTTTCCGATTTACAGTAGAGTTTCTCTAAGATTGTTTCTCTCTATGATTAAGGGACAATGTCACCGACAATCTTAGTCGAAAGTTAAACTCATTGCTATATTAGAGAATATCGCAAGTTCACGTATCTCAATTTTTCTCAAAATTTCATGGCAGTCTGAAGGGAACTACATGAAATAATAATAATCTTTCAATAATTTATTGACATAGAGAGCTGAAAAAAACAAGGGCTGGCACTGTTGAAAAGCAATTGAAAAACCAATATCTATATGTAGATTAAATTTCAAAACCGTAATTTTAATTCCAGTTAAGACAGAATTATCCTTGAAATTTCATTTTTCAAGAAAAATTCAAGGACGATCTGATTTTTAAGATCTAATGAGCATTGAAATTTCAACAAGCTGCCTGAATTTCCGAATACGAATGAAAAATTGAGTAATATACAAACTTGAATTTTTTGTTATTTGAAAACTCAGTGGCATAGGCTTTTGAATTTTCATGAATTGTCTGAAATTTTATTCACTCACTGAATAATCCACTTCAAAAGTATACAAAAAATCATAGATTCCTGGAAATTCGACCAATAATTCGCGATGCAATTTCAAATCTTATTTGGTCATTTTCATATCAAATGAATTTTTTAGAGATAAATTTCGTGAATTTCGAAATTAACTGAAGTTTGTTAAATATTTCAAGATTTTTTCGTTAAATTTTAAATACTAATCTTTTAACAGTGTAGTGAGAACATGACGAAAAATAGTGGAAAACCATAACTTACTTCGATAATGGTGATAGTCTTGATAGTATTATTATCATGTTTATCAAATGAACTAAATTTCATCTTATTGATTGATAGTGGAAGTTAAGTTTGAGTTTATCTTGAATTAATTTACTTGAATCAGAGTATAAATATGAGAGAAGATCTAAGTTAAAGTGAAAATCGTGGCTGTGAGAGAGCAGTATGACAATGGAATTAAATCACATATTAACTGTAACAATGTACGAAAAAGTCATTTTCATATGTACTTCAATGAAATAAAATAATAGTGAAATATTGAAAAAAGTTCAAGTGAAAAAGAATCATGTGAATTATCTACAGTTGTGTCACTAAATTGCAATTAAGAAAAATCTCGAAAATTTTTCATGATTTTTGGATATTTTCCGTAGGAAAATTCGATCTAGCCATAAGCTATTGCGATGTAACTGTCTCATTGCGAATCAAGTTTGGCTATCTTGAATTTTTGCAGGTATGCTTAGTGACTAGGAGCGAGGTCCAAGTTACAATTTTTTCTATTACTTTTCAATGTTCCTTCCATAGATTTTTGAGAATGAGTTAAACTCTCCACTGCAATTGACGAGAGTCTCTCCAAGACAAAATTCACCGATTTCATAGTCCAAAACTGTAAAAACTAGGGAGTCTGCTGTATTGTATTCCACATTTAAACTGTGACGTAACAAAGGAGAATAGATCCGAAAAATACATGTAAATTAATTCACAGATATCTCCGACCTTTTATATGTCTGAAAATTCTCGACAAACATGTTTCTTAAATATTTCGCTTAAGCCTACTCGTTCCGGAGTTATCTGCCAAAGAATGTCAGAGAAATTTTTAAACTCATCTTTTTTACCACTTCACTACTGCTTTATATTCAAAATAGTTTTGTGATGGATAATCAAAAATTGACATCATGCATGGAATAGCTCTGCAAATATTGAAGATAGAAAAAAGTTTTCGATAATTACAGCGTAATTGCATATTACTTAATTACGCGTTATAAGACAGTGGAATAAGGGAGTGTTAAATGTCTGAAAGATTATCTTCAGTGCCGTTAAGAGAAATAGAGAGAGAGAGAGAGCTGCGGCGAAATTATATTTTTTGTAGTATCTTCATTATTTATTAGACAAGAAAACTTATTTTCAATAGAAAATTTTCTCTTAAATTTGTTGAGAACCCAGGAATTAAAATGATAGTTCAAAATATATTTAATACTTTCATGTTATTATTATTTAAACGTTGTGAATTTCTTTGTTACTGAGAATAAATTTCTTGTGCAATGATTACAGTGTTAATAAACTTACGTAACTCATTTAAATCATCATTAAATATCAATTGCAATAGTCATAAAGTATAGTTTATTCTTTTTCTCACGTAACTACGATCTATTCCATAAGATGTGAATCTTAAAGCGCAAATTGTTCGGTAATTTTCATTCTTTCTCATGCTTAACGCATTCAAAACACTTTAATTTTATGAGGTAAAGATTGTTCATATTGAATTATTGAATGTTTCATAATATAAATGAGTATAGAAAGTAAATATGTACACTAAATTGATTTATGATACGATGAGCCTACATTAAATTGTAGCAACAATAAAAGAACGGAAGTGAAGTTTTGGCGAATTGCAACTTATGAAATTTTCCATAATTAATTTGATAATGAAATCAAGAAGAAGGGAAATACTGAGCAACATAAATTGCTTGTTCGCGTTAACATTGTAATAGAAAATATGAATAATATTATATCGTAATGATACTCAGTATAAAAACAATGAACAATTGAATGAATAAAGTGAATTTCATAATGACATTAGTTTTTATGAATTATCGCGAAATCTACGTGAGATGAATCTCTTTTCGTAATAATCTTTTTTCTGGGCAAATTATGAGGTAAAAAAAAAAGGTTTTGTGAAAAATTTTCTATCTTAGTTTATGAAATATTTTTTAAAAATTATGATTGTTCTTTTATTGTAACGGTAAAATGTTTATTGAAAATTTGGTTAGAGTACGTTTCCACTCCTCCCCCCAATCTCAAGTCTTAATATTCCCGTGTCATTGTATCAATTTTAACAGTTTATTGCGAAAAAATCAAAAAAAAAATTTTCGCAAATTAATACCGGATTTGAATATCTGAATTCAAATCTGACAATCCGTTGTTTATTTCTCTCCGTATTTCTCATCTAAAATTTAAATTTAAATTCACTTTCTCAGGTTCTTTTCTTTGTGTTAATTAATCGAAAAATCCAGTGTTCTCCTTAAACTGAATTTTCAAAATAATTTCAATAAAATAAATTGGAGGTGAATTTTCATGGCGAACAGGCGTTCATCGCCTCAGCCTGTCAGTATGCGAAGAACTAGACACACGGTAACATCTTTTTGCCACGTTCATTGTGAAGTGATGGTCGTTTACATCACAATTAACTAATAGTTCATGTAGAAGTTCGTTAGATTGTTGGTTGGGTACTTGCACATTGGAGTAGAAAAAAAATTGAATACGTTTTGACCTTTCAAAAGAAAATAGAGGTATTTTAATTCCCGATAATTATATTAATATAATTTTTACGAAATTTAATTGCCTCAGGAGGAAAGGTGGTAGTTTCTTCTATTTGAAAACTTCTATTTGTGGTCGTCGGTAGTGCAGAGAGTGGTGTCTAGCCTCAGTTATTTCAAAGAGATTGCTCAGTTTACTGGGCTGAATAATTTTCTGATTGCTTCTGAGGTTGTTCTCGACATTTATGAAGATAATTTCAAGTTTTTTGTTGCTAAAAAAATTTTCAATTGGGAAGAGTAGAACCTTTACCGAAAATTTGAATAAAACCGAGGAAAACGCACTCAAATTCGAATGATAATGAATCGACGTGACACTTTTTAGCGTTATATTACTTTATGGTACGTCACATTCCATTTGGGTTTTGCCAATGAGTAACGTCAGGTGTCGATCGATACCGTGCTGATATGGCGGGTAAATCTGCGCCGATCTTGGCCCTTTCCACGCCCGTGGTGAAAATCCTACCTGGGATAATGTAACCAACAGAGTCTAGTTTCATTTTGAATGATTCCCCAAACATCCCAACTCATTTCCATTGCTGAGGGAAATAACAAATTCTGTTGATTTTACTAAAGTGACCTCAAATACTGATTTTATCAATCGCAATCTCGATGGAAAAAATTATCCGACGAATACCCAATGACCTTCAACATCAATTTGATATTTCTCTCAAGTTTCATTGTGTGATGCGATTGGGATAAATTTTGAACATAATCCTTTGCGCGCCACGCTTGACAACTTACAGCCTGCACAACTTCTCCCGCTCGGCGCGGCACAGGGAAACTGTAGAAACATATCTGATAATTTCGAAGGCCTTCGGGTATTAATACACCGAGGGGACTGTTTATTTCAATTAAATAAAGTATTGCTCTGAGTGTGCTGAGAAAGAATACTGTCCGAAAGTAACTCTACGATAATGCGTGTGAGTACGGCAAAGCGTAGCAAAGTGGAGTAAAGGAAAGCAGGATATTAATGGATATATTCGATTCAAAATTAAATTTGAGAACGAAGTTTTTCTTATAGTATTTCATACTCGAAGACTCACACATATCGAATAGATCATTGCAAGTATTTTGTCAGAATAATAATGATTCTGAACTCCATAGATAGGTTAATAAGAAAGGGTAGCCTTGCTTTGTTCCGCTTCGGGTTCCTTGCTCCGCTTGGCGTTACTTCGCCTGGCCAACATGCGTTATTGTAGACTCACCGTAAGAGTCAATGAAGGCGATAATTTTTCGAAATTTCATTCGCTGTGGAAGGCTATGGTACAATCCATTTGTTTTAACAATTATTGACATATTAAAAAAAAATAATTTAATTAATCGAGAATTATCTAATGCCGACCTTTCTTTCCTTCGATTGAAACCACGAAAATTTGGAAAATTCATCCACTACAGGCGTCACAGCTATTTTGTACCCACTGTCCCACTTTGTTACTGAATTAAAGAGTAATATGAATATTTTCATTTCGATATTTACTTACCACTCGACGTCATAACGAGATGCACAGCCATTCCCATTGTTTCCAGACTGGCAACCAGTCGTTTGTGTTTTACCGCGACAGAGCATCCCCTTGTACGATGCTCTTTAATTAAATTAAGGCCGATGCTACCGCATGGATTTGATGCAGGCTCATCCAGGGCCAAGAGCCAACGCTGCATGCTATACCCTCACTCTATCCGAAATTAATTTTCCTCATCTCCATGTACTTGCAATTTTTATCATTTTTTTTCTATCGAAGTAAACCTGAAATGATTTAATGAATCAATTATAAAATTGTTAGAATCTACATCAAACTTAAATTATAAAACTCCTTTCATCCCTCATTATAATATGTTGGTTTAACTCCATTCAATTTTTTTCTATTTGATTGGTGAACTTTCATTCTTAATTTGACTGATCATCAATTTTTCTTTGTTATTGTCATGGTAATCGGGCATTCTTTATTTTTTTGTTGAACAGTCTTTCACTCATTCACATAAATTAAACATTGATTTTTATTTACACGCGCCAGAAAATGGGACTTTCTCGGACGTTTTGCGTCCTCGAAGCTCACTTTTTTAGCACTCGTGAAGAAAAATATGTTCGTCATATGAACAGGAAAATTCTTCAGGCTCTTGCTATTATAGAACTTGCCTTCGCCCCGTCCTACAATCCTCGCGAGGATCTCAACCAATTTTCCAGGCATTGTAATAAAGTGTGTTATTCTAATATGTGATTGATAAATGTGAATGATTTGTAAAAAATTCGAATTTTATATTTAACGTTATAGCGGGTCATACCCTATTCGAAATTTAGTGTCGCGTCGGTTCTCAAACTCACTGAACTACGGGTATAAGGCCGATTCTACATTCAACGCTGTCCGCCCAGCGATTAGTAAGGGCCGACGGCCAACATGAATGAGATAAGACTTCGATGGAAAAATTCTTAAACATCCTTAAAAAAATCTGAAGTAAACTGTAAAATTTGGAAAAAATTGATTCTCCCAATTTTGTGTAATTAATCAACAAAGTTCATCATTCATGTGATCTCAATGTTCAGTTTCACCCCTCAAATCTTCCAAACGGCACAATTGGGACCAATTAACACCGTGTGTGCTACTAAACCCAACATTTTCTACAATCTATGTAGAAAATTTGATCGATTTTGATTCTGCCGTTCGTTAGTAATTGAAACATGGAAATGAAAGGGAATAAACTGTTGCAATCTTGCACGTGTATTATTCGAGATTATTTCACTCTCACACTCAGTTCATGCGTTCCTAGTTCCTACGCCCCATTGCCCATTGATGTGGAATCGGCGTAAGCATAGTGCGGCAGTAGCAAACTCCACAGAATCAGTTGAAATATCTCCTCAAATAAAAGTACACACCTGCGTAGTTTATGCTCTAGTTTATCAATCTAGTCGATTGCTAAATTTATATTCGAAATATGATTGCTTGAGAATTTTTGTTCATTGCAGTCCCGAAAATTATATCGAAAGTCTAAAAGTAGAAGGTCGTATATGCCAAAATGGGGCTTTCAGGGCAGAAGGTCATATGTGCCAGGACATACAACCATTTGCTGTTAGTAAAGGTGAGTCTACATTCGCGCGCGTTGGCTAAGCGAAGCGACGTGGAGCGAAGTGAAGCAAAGCGAAGCAACGCAGAGCGTAGCAAAGCAAAATATCATCTGATCTGGCACATTCGAAATCAAACTTGGGAACGACATTTTTCTTATAGTAATTTATTTTTAAAAACTCAGACATATTTCACAAAATCAGAGAGAGCTTCACGTTGTTTCGCTCCGCTTCGCGTAGCCAACGCACGTTATTGTAGACTCAACTTAATGTATGGAATTATCCCTTTTTGGAATAAAGAGGTCTTATGTTCACTGCACAAGACAAAGTACGACCCTTTGCTATTAGTAATGGATCAAATTATCCCTGCTCCAAATCCTAAAATGTCAACTTCACTTCCACAAAAAATATCCGAAGAAAATGGACATATTTGATAAATTTCAGTAAATTTTTTTATCATTTTAGAAGAATACCATTTTCTATAACGATTTGTTATATATTGAGAATGAATTATTTTGAATTATGAAATTTCATCCTAAAACAGATACTTTTTTTTTTCAATTCTAAAACAGATATAATCGTGATTATTCATCATACTGAAATGAATTGACAAATGATTTCTGATTTTTAGATTCTAGAAAGGAATTCACAAATAATAATAATAATAATCATATCATCGCTCTAAAGTAGAAAGAGCGTAATTACACACGACTGCACGCCAGAATCCACAAATATGTGAAATCTTGAAAAATGAAAAAAAGGAGTGCACATACGACCGTTTCTTTCTGAACCTCTGAAATTCGTATTTAGCACAGAACATCTTCTGCTTTTAGACCCTCGATATGTTTTTCATTTTATTATTCAACAATTTCCCTTCATTCTCATTACTTCAAAATTGATGCTTCTCCAGTGGTTCCTTCGAAAACTGTCAAAAAATGAGAGGAAGTTATGACTTTTTTTTTCTAAAATTTGAAAAGATAATTTCAATATTCCATCGTGCCTAGAAAGGTAGAATTGCGTGTTACCGCGGATAGCTTCCATTTAGTTACTAATTAATTCTCGTGAACAATTATATAGTGGCTGTGTCAATAATTAAGAGATTTTTCCTGCTCATTTTTAGTGCACTCATTGCAAGAGAGATTGTGATGCCTAATGGCGTGAAACGGGAAAGTCACAGTCATTTGCCGCCTTCAACTTAATGATAATAACGATTGAATGGATAATTGAGTAGAAATTTATTGAGGATCATCGTAAGATTAGTTTCCATAATTGACTATTTCAATCACTACTGAGAATTAATGAAACTTCATTAGAATAAAATGCGGGAAGAAGCTTAAGTGAAAAGATGAAAGATTTAACGAAGATGAAGATACACGGTGATTTTGTTTCATATGTAGATAGAATTTTTTCTAAAAAACAACTAATGTTGTAGTTGTGTATAGAGTTGAAACAAAAAAATGGTTTAAAAAAATCACTTTCTCTCAAATTTACAATGTTCCACATGAGGAAAGAATCCAAAAAGCAATGTCAAAAATTCAATCGTGAATAATGTAAAAATATTCGGATGAGGACAAGGACGAATTTTTTGGTAACATTTATTATTATCAGAAAAAAAAGAATTCAACATTGCATTTTAAAATTCCAAAATGTATCAACACCATGTGCTCACGAGCCAGGGGCGATGCACATATCGCCTCTACTTTCACGTATACACCCGTGAAATGTTTTTACGTATTAAAAACTTGCAATCGTGTAAAATCGTGAACCAAGGGAATGTGTGGCCACACTGTGCCTCAACGAGAGGGAAGGAAGGGAGAGCTCTCTCTCAAGAATAACCCAGTCACCCAATGAGTAACAGAGAGAAAATGATGGAGAAAAAAGGAAAACACATCAAACACATAAGACAGTTGCATTGGGGGAGAGTCATCTGGGTCTCGGGAAAGTCCAAGTACGCGTGAAACTCGCTCTCATCGTAAGACGTAATGCCAATAAAAAAACGCGGTATGCAGCGGAAAAGGAGGGGGAGAGCGGCGAGGGGGGGGGGAGACAGTATTACACCGTAACACGTCTTCGGTAGGTCGTGCGATCAAGGTCGAGTATTATGCGATACCCTGTTTTTTTTCAAATAAAGAAAACATTACCAAACACATGAATAAAAAGGAAGAAAAAAAAATTATTGGAGAATAACAAATCGCGCGGAGTTAGAAATAACGAAATCATTCAAATACTTGAGGCAGGCCATTACCTGGCGCCTTTCAGTGTCACATACTCTGGAACTATTGCGTTATACATTAACAAGAATAACATTTCATTTTTAAAATCAATGAGCAAAAGAGAAAGAGGGCGGGAGAGGGGGATGGTAGGAGTTGGGATGGTTCCATTGGCGTCGCCAGGCTGCGTATTTCGGAATGTTTAATAATTTTTTTTTTCTTCTGGCTTTTGTGTTGTGTGTACACGATCAAGGTCGGTCCCCCGTGGTGTTGTGCCCGGGTTCGTGTAACCACAAATGTATCCAATATATCCCCCCGTGTGCCATCAGGCAATATACTTGTTTCTCTGCGCTGGGCCTACCGGTTGTACATACTAACCGCTATATACAACGCAAGAATATCACGACTTTCACTTCTCGGAGAGTTATAAGGTTTTATTCCCTCCTCCGTGTTTCTCCCTTCTCCGATCCGAAAACTGATTCTTTTTTTCTGCCTTTTCTTCTCCTTTTTCTGCACTCCCCCTTATGTAGCATTCGAGGGAATATTTTATTTTATTAACTCTCTTTGATTTCACTGAAACGTGATTCGAATAATATAAGAATACAAGGAGTCATTTATTCTCATTACCTTAATATCATATGATTTTATTTATGAATTCGATTAAGAAATTCAATTCAAGTTGCAATACGACCGTGAATATTCATTTATGCAAGAAAAATTTGAGTTGTCGTCTTGTTTCAGTAGCAAAGTGGTAAAACGAGACCCACTTCCAGTATTTTCAAATCATCTTGAATTCTACAATTAGTAGAAAAATTTTCATTATGACCTTCTTCGTCTAGATAAATTCGAAAAAATCATCTAAAAAAATGTTCATCACGTTAATCACTCTATTACCCTCAGTTTCCGAGATATTTTATCAGACCTACATCACTACTGGTTCCTCTCCCTTACTTCATAAACTTCTCCAATTTTAACGCCCATGCAAAAATGTATTTGATTTACCAACTTTCACTCAAGTGTTTGCTCCCCCAATATACCGGTAGCGAGGAGAGGAGTCAGGGACGTTTTTAGGCGCCACCGGACGCGTGTACATTGAAATAAAGCTCAATTCATTTGAGAGAGACAAAAAACGATAGTATTCAGAGAAATGTAGAACGAGAGAGCCAGGTCGAGGACGTTCGATATCACCTCTTTTATTTACCTCTTCTCTCTCTCACACGCGCAGAGGCCTCTCTTGTGCCGAAAAATTCACAAAAAAAGAAAGATGAGGCCCAAGTATTTTTTTTTCTCTGTAACCGTTACACTCTCACATCCACTTCTTTATCTCCTGCTTTAGCTCTTTCTTTTATTACAAATATATGCCATGACAATAAGGCCCTCGCAGTGAGAGTAGAAAGACAACATTGAAAAACAAACTGTAGATGAGTGTCTTTTTCGATGAAAAGAAGTTTGGTGAAAGCTATACAAATAAGGAGCTCAGAGTTCACTGATTTATTATCTTCTCTTCCTTCAAGCTCAATATGACAATAATAATGACAAAAAAGAAATTGAAACTTTTTCGTTTCTCCAGTGCGAAGATAGATGTATGAGTCATTGCATAATAATTACCAATTTTCTCATTCACTCAAACGGTGAAAGTTTATAATTTGACAATTGTCGTATTACATTGGTGATAAACAGAAAAGTAAAGAAACAAAAAGTTTACATTGCATCTGTATAATGTGGATACATAATATTCGAGAAACTATCCATGCCTGTTGCGCCAACATTGAAAGGGAAAACTCAAATACGTGCTTTAATTCTATAAAGTAATTATATAATGATAATAATGACATTCGTTTATTATCAATTTTATCACTGTTATTCACTAATATGAAATTATCATTCAATCCAATAGATAATCGAAATAATATAGAGAAGAGTGGGGAAAAAATTTGTAAACTCCACTTCCGCGTATGTCAAAAGTACGACAAAAAAAATGTTGGAGAAAAAAGTTCAAACACGTGATTTTGCAAATGAATGAAATAGGAGAAAAAAAAAGAATTTAGTTTAATTGAAGTAACACACCGGCTCCATGTAAGTACCTATCTTTGATTCGTGGGGAGACGAGTATTGGACTGTGACTGGATTTTGCCGCGCTCGGAGTTGAAAACTTTCACGCGCCTTCTGGTTTGCTTGAAATAAAGTTTCAGCGCGCTGCGCGACTCTGGCAAGTAACCGTACGATCTTGCACTCGCGGTACCCCAAAAGAAACTGAAAGTACCGTTTGTCCTGTGTCGAGTTACGGCCTCCCAGTTCAACTGGACACACATACTCCAGTATGTGTTGTTAACTTATGTACGATGCATGCACACATCATCGCTGAGACAGAAAGAGAAGGAAGAAAGAAAAGAGAAAAACATCCACGCGCATTTGAGCATGCTAATGTTTAAGATAGATAGAAAATGGTATTGAAGCCTAAGACGTAACTCATTTCCTCAGATTGGAAAGAATCATTGAATTTCCAAAGAATAATTCTTTCATAACTTATAGAAAGGAAATTGTTAATAATACTGATTAACATCGAATGAGATTAGCAAATTATATGAATGAATTCAAGGATGTTGAAAAGGAAGTTAAACACAATGAAAGAATATTTTTCGGAAAGTTGCTCTTCAATTAATGTTTTTCTTCCTCAATTTAATACAATTTCATGTTGAAATTGGTTTGTAGAAAATATCTCGAAATCTATGAGCAATAGGAGAATTTTTGTAATTCCTTTTTTTGTTGAAACATTTTCCAAAACAAAAACCATAATTAGAAAAAATTTCATTATTTCAATTACATTTGGAGATATTTCATGAAAAGTGATGGTAAAGTGAAATTGACTTATCTCACTATTAATTTATATCACTATTTCTCTCGATTCAATTAATCACCTAATTTATTGGGAATTTCTAATTCATTTTCATATGAAAAATTCCACGATCGATGAGAAGTAAGAGTTCTGAAAGCTGTTACATGAATCAATTTAAACTAGGTTGGAGAAGCTAATAAATATTGAAAAAATAAGAAATCTATCAATCTCATGAGTTTCATCATTTTTCATAACTAATTTCAAGCAATCAAAATGTCCCGTCATTCTCATATCCGGAATTCCTTGGAAGATTTCTCTCTTTTTCCTCCATCAAAGATATGTTGATTTTTGAATAGTATTTCTTCCTACATTTCTCCATTCTAAGAATTCTCAACTAACATAACTCATAAGAAAAAATGAAAGAACGCACCTCAACTCATTTTAACATGAACATAAACATCTTTATTACCATTACAATTCTTTTTTTTGCACTTAAAAAAAGAAAACATTGGAATAATGCAAATAATTGGAAATGAGCGATGTATACAGCTGACATTTCCTCGGGAAATTTGCTGGCTCTTCAAAGTGAAAACAAAGTTGACCGAGTCTTTCCGGGAAATATCTGCATACGTTAGAACTTATTTCCGGTGACGCGTGAAAGACGATTATGTACATCGAAAACTCAAGTATCTCTCATTACAGAGAACAAACGAGTGAATAATGACATTGCTTGTGGTATGATGTCTTTTTTTTCAATAATTCATTCGGTCGCAAGATGATAAAGTTAGATTACGGATGCTACATTATTCCGCGATAGAATTCAGTGAATATTGGATAGAATTAATTATGTAATAGCTTTTCCTACTGAGACAAACTATGCTTATAAAAGATGCCCTCATCGGAATCCCTCGATTTCCATTATTATCTGAAATATTTCATAAAAACTTAATTTAATGTTGATATAGGTACTCACTTCAATGGATATTTACAGTAGAGCCTCCCTAAGACTGATTCTTCGTATTATTGAGAGTGAGTGAGGCAGACGATCTCACTCCCTCGCTTTCTCCTATTCTCCGCTACGACCGATGACCGTCCTAAGCAAATCCTAGTAGTCTATACGCTGGCAACACTTTGGTCCCGAAAATGAGCTCCCCAGAAAAGAAAGATTGATTCTAACTAATCCGTGTGTGTAAAATTGGAATTCGTTGGTTATCTCGTCCACCGAATTGCCTTTCCTATTGTTATTAACAATTTAATTTTCTATTTCAATTTTACGTGAAAGGCATCACATATATGAGAAATAGTTTCGAACATAAAATGTTCCCCTCTTCAAAACAAATAAATTTTAACTCTCTTTTTGCATCTCAATTATTTAAAAAGATATTCGCTGTTAAACAATTGCTCCATTCGGTGAGGCGCGGCGGGCAGGACTTTGCGGGAAGGTGTGCAGAGTGTCTTTTTTCTCCCCTACTTTCAACAGTGAAAATCTCCGTGAGTAATTCAGATATGAAGAAAACTTCCTGGGTCGATTTTATTCATTTTGAAAAGGAGAACATTTTTTGTTCGAAGATTTTTTTCGTATCATCGATAGTTTTTCTGTAAACTCTAATTAAAAAATTTAATTGTCAATAACAATAACAACGGGGAACCGGAACGGAAGATGACCAATGAATTCGGATTGTTCACCACCAAATTAATTAAAATCCGTCGAGATGTTCCAGGGAGCTCATCTTCGGGACAAGTGTTACCAGCGTATATTATACAGCGTATAGATTATAGACAAAATTTTACGAATTTGGTGTCTGAAATTATAAACACTCCGAAGACTACTGCATACAGCAGAGACTTCTCACGTCATAGTTTATCAAGGATAAAATTCCAGGGAAGTAAGTTGAGGAATTACCTCCTCTCAAGAGACTTAATGAAAATTAGCACAATGTTCGAGCGAAGTTCATAATTTCCAAAAGTCGTTAACTACATCGAGGGGATAGTTTTATGGATGGAATTTTTTTGGAATAATACCGTTATCCTAGAAGGGAAAGGACGTGACGGAATAGACAATGTGCATGTCGAATATATAACTCTATAGTTATTGGAGGAAGGTCGACACTCAACATGAATATGACAAGACTTCGACGAAAAAATTCTTAAACACTTTTGGATAGATCCGGAAGTAAAGTGCAAATTTGAAAAAAAATGATTATGCTAATTCTGTATAATTAATTAATAGAGCTGATTAGTTAACGTAAGTTCTTATGACCTTAATGTTTACTTCTACCTCCCGAATCTTCAAAACTTTACAATTGGGAAAAATTAATAACGTATGTGCTACTGAATTCAACATGAATCGATGTGGCAAATTTGATTTAATTTGATTCTGCCGTTCGTTAATACCTAATTGAAACATGGAAATGAAAGGAGATAAGTTGCTGCAGCCCCGTACATACAATATTCGAAGTTATTTCACTCGCAAACTTAGTTCGTGTGTTCCTCGTCTCAGTGCCATTCATGACCCCTACATTGTTAGAAAAAAATGAAATTTTATGGACAATCTGATGGTAATTTTCATGAGCGTGACATTTGATTTTTTTTCGTGGGAAGATGGTTTTGAAAATCCAAGTTTGAGGTAAAATTCAAGGGAATTCATGAGTCTTAAGTAGAAGTAAGAGCAGAAATTTCATCACTTACTTGAAATTTCAAATGAACATAAATATTGAGAACCAAAATCAATAACATTTGTTATTTTTCCCTGAATAACAGAATTTTCAGGGAATAATCGAACTGAAATTTACAACTTTCGTTAATATTCATCTGAACATGAATATTGAGAACTAAAATTAACAATTTTTTTTTTGTTTTTCCCTGAATTTTCCGTGATTTAACGGAATTTTGACGGAATAGTTGAACTGATATTTACATGTTTCATTGATTTTTCAGTGGAATTATTAGAAAATCAATAGAAAACTTGAATTTTCAATAACGAGATTCCCCGAATTTTCAGTCGGAATATGACTTGTTTAAAATGTCCGGTATTTGACACGGAAAATTCAGACAAAATTTCTTAACAGTGTACCGCATGGAGGTGTCGAGTGTCAAAATTTTTACCATGTAAATAGTTGAAGTTATATAATATCACAGCACAATTGAACGTTCTCTGATACCGTAACATAAAAATTATATCGCTCTTAGCGTTACCCAGGGCATAGCAGACGCCGTAGTTGTGGAGCTGTAGCTGCCGCAACTCTGCACTAAATTCCACTATCACTGTTACCGCCTCTGCACAACACTTTTCGAACAGTATTTAGTTGATGCTATGAATTTGAGGAATTTCAATCCTAACAAACATTGAGAAAAAAAACCAATAATGGAAACTTCCGCCATACTTTTCAAATGGCAAAAAAAATTATTTATACACATTATTTATGTTTTCAAAGTAAAATGTATGCTCGAATTACTTTCAATGTTTTAATAAATTCGGCAGGGCGATTGGGTGAGGATGGATTTTAAAAACCGCTTCACTGTTCGTGATGTATTTCAGAAATTATAGTGAATCGAATATAAACAACGTCAAAGCCAAGATGATGAATTTTCATGACAATTAAACCTTGAAAGACTTCTGATGCTAATATGATAAACCAAAATAAGATATATTAATTAAAAACGAAAAACCATGGTTTCGATGTGATCCAGCAATTCTTCCTATTTGCCGAAATTTGAATTCGGAGGTAGAGATTTTGAAAGGCTGCCGAATGTGGGGCTTCTTGAGCGTCCAGCTGTGTTAGACTTTGTATCCTGACTCGATTCAATTCATCCATTTATGATCCGTGAATTTTTTCTGAGTCCAAAATTGACCCAGTCTTCCATCTGACTACAATTGAATAGTTGTTACCTGCTATTGAGTCTCAGTTCATTCTAATTTTCCCAAAATGATGGCACGAAATTTTAATTATATGTAAGGCCCTTTGCTCAGTCCCCATTGAATGCCCTGAAGGCCCCAGTTTATGCCAGTCCAAGTAACGAATTCTCGGAGATAATGCGCATCTTAAAATTTGAGAAGACCAACCCCACAATTCGTTTGACATATATCGAATTTACACCTTTGCTCATCAATTGGTTACATTTTTAATGTAATAAATGGCTCAGTTCTTACGTTTACAATTCAGTTGTTCGGTGAATACACGTTCCAATATCTACCACGATATGGGCTTAGTTGGCGCTACCGATTTTTACTGAATTTTAGTATAATTCATGTTGCAAAAATGATTAAGAAAACATGCCATCATTTATTTCATTCATTGATAATTGCAGTAGGGGATCCTAATACGTAATTCATTTCTGAGTGGTGAGTTCTTACCCCCACCATC
>JABSMS010071850.1:0-19109 GCA_018902275.1 Aleiodes sp. PSUC_FEM 10030003
AGATTAATTTATTAATTAATTGAACATTAATTCTCCATTCTACACTTTGCATGTTTGAATTTACCGCCATTTTCACAATCAACAACTGCAGTCATGCTCGTAGTATCTAGAAACCTGTATTTACATAATTTACATACGAATTTGTTAATAAATTTTTCCTGAATTATTAAAATGTTTTTCATTCAATTTCAATAATTTCCCATTTTTAACGATCCTTTTTGTTTATTTTACTGACATGAAAATTTGACTTCCGCTTCGCGGTATTTCCGTGTCTCAGCCTTTACGTCGTTATCCACGAAAGTGAGGTGAGTTTCGCTGCAAAATTTGCCGACTTTCCAGTGTTTTTTAATCATTCAAAAGTGTTTTTTACGTTTTATTCCATTATTTTTTAAATAATTGAATTTTAGTTCATCAAAAAACGTTTAGAAAACCCATAAATTCTTCAATTATCATCAAATAATCAGTGTGACACGTGACGGTATCAACACTATCGCATAACCTCAAAGAGAATCATTTAAATTTCTGGAATTTTCCCCATTTAATATTTTTTCAAGGAAACTGCTTCAATCTGTCAATAAGATAATTTTTTTAATTCACAAAATCTTCAATTTCAGCAAATAAATACGACAATGCAGTTGCAAATTCGCGGGCAGGAGACGCATGTCCTCGACTGCCAGGACAATGCTACCATTGCCGACATCAAGGTAAAAATGTGATTATTAAAATTGAATTAAAATTAATTTTCTCAGCATTATAATTAAAAACCGACAATTACGATTATCGTAGCGTTGGAACAAGTAATGATGCGAGATTAATAATTAGATCTCAGGGTGACAGAATTCCTTCTACTTTTGTCTTTTCATGGATCTAAAACATTGAATAATCAATTTAAAAAATTGTTGATCTTAAGGAATTAAAAATTGATGGTTTAATCAATTTCTATAGGCAAGACTGGCAGTTTTGAACAACTTTGAATCAACGGAATTCACTCTCCACTGCGGCGGAGCACCACTCAACGATGAGACCAACGTTGCTGATCTTTCATCATGCGTTTTGGAAATGACTGTTCCCTTGCTCGGAGGTCGGTATAAATTTATCTTTCAATTTAATTAATTTGTGGATATTTAAAAATTGAATCGCTTCGTACTGAAGCTTCTCTTTGGGTCAAGATATCTCGGAATTGAAGCAAGACACGATATTTTTTATAAATACCTTTTTTGTGGAGCCCATTCCGCTCTACAAAAAAGGTCTTAATGAATATTTCCGTATCTCTCTTAGATTTCGAGACATTCCCAAATTTTCGGTCCACAATTTTTCTGCAGAATTCAACTCACGTGGCTTCTTTATGAAAAAAAAATTATAATAATCCTTTGAAAAATTTCAGGTAAGGTCCACGGTTCATTGGCTCGTGCTGGTAAAGTGAAGGGTCAGACTCCAAAGGTGAGACGATTTTTTGAATGAAATGTGTCAACAGTGAAGTTGTAAAAAAACGATGAACCGATTTTTTTTTTTTTGTTTTTTTTAAATATCTGGAAAACTACGAAAAATAGAGAAATATTTGATATGACCTTTTTGATATGTTAACATACATGTTATTATTACATGGAACGTCTCCCTTCCGAGATATATTCACTAAAAACTGACTCGAAATTTGAATAAATCCGTTTCTCATTGGATTTCACGCAGCACCGTGTTGATCTAAGCCACTGACAGTATCAATCTGTCAATGGTAATGAAGCGGTGCTAGACTAAAAGCAAATGAAAGTGAAG
Source organism: Aleiodes sp. PSUC_FEM 10030003 (assembly GCA_018902275.1). Classification (NCBI taxonomy): domain Eukaryota; kingdom Metazoa; phylum Arthropoda; class Insecta; order Hymenoptera; family Braconidae; genus Aleiodes; species Aleiodes sp. PSUC_FEM 10030003. The sequence continues at coordinate 1,771 of JABSMS010071850.1, forward strand.
TCTTTTTTTCATTTCATGGAAATCGTCTTCTCATGCATTTGCAACAAAAGATAACTGAACCAAAGTAATCAACTGTCTAATTCCTCTTATCTTTGTTATCATCAGGTTGAGAAGCAGGAGAAGAGCAAGAAGAAAACAGGCCGTGCTAAGCGCCGTATCCAGTACAACCGTAGATTCGTAACTGTTGTACCAACTTATGGCAGACGTCGTGGACCAAATGCCAATCCAAACACATAAGCATTTATCATGAATTAATAAAAAAAACAGATTACTTTGGAAAATAAAAATCACTGAAAATCTTGCATTTGGTTTGCATTGTGTCTTCTGATTTATTAATAAAAATACAAAAACGGAGGAAATTTTTGAGAAAAATATTATTATCTCATTGACATTGTCGTAAAGAATTGTAATGGATAATTGAAAATTATTATTTCTTCAGATCGTCAGAGTTGAGGTAAATGCAATATAACCGAAATTCTCAAAATTAATTCAAATTCAATTTTTCTTACATCCGAGCATCATACTCACATGTAATCAGTTGCGTCACAGCCCCATGTACTCAGAGAAAATACTAGGATTCAGCAAATGAGTTTTTTTACGACAAAAAGTGATTGAAACAATTAAATTTTTATTCCTCTCGGAAAGTATTCTTTTGGAACAATGCAGATCTCATAGTGGGAATCACACTGTTTTTGAAAAGATAACAAATTTACTTGTTTCAGGCCCTTTTTTTTCGCGGAAAATTATGATGAATGACTGCAAATCATTATCACTTCCGATCGACAGAATCCAGGTAAATTTTCTCATCTCACCTTCAATCATGGGCATTGGAAGGAAGAGAAAAGAAGAGAATGAAGAAGTAGAATAAAGACTGAAGAGCTGTTGAATTGAGTACCACTCAAACTAGAGCAAGTGTCAAGGCGAAGGAACTAACTACTTGTGATGTTACAATTTGAGGCTTGACACTTCTCGCGAGATGTTAAAAAACGTGAGACATGTATTCATACAATCGAGCAGGGAAAAATCCGGGGAACGTGAAGAGGAGAAATGATTGGATGAGGGGAGAACACGGAGACATTTCGAGGCAGAACGTGAATTTTGTGCTATGAAAATTGGTTTGAAAGGCTGAAATTACTGTGGATGGAATATTTTTAAAGATTTCATTGACAAATGGAGGAAATTTAAGATGGGAAGGATGTGCACAACTGATTTTTCGGGGTTTTCTTGAAGATTGAACTGTTTTGAATGAAAATTCGGGGTTTATCTCTTTGAAATTTTGAAAACCGAGGATTTTGCGGGAAAGCCACTTTAATAACGCATGTAAATGTTAACACTGTAAAAATCAACACGAATTCCGAAATGTTAGTTTTGCATTCACATACATTATCATTTTCATCGATGATTATCATCATTTTAAGAGATTTTTATTTCAATGTTTGTTATTCCTTCCCCTAAGTTTTTTCGCGGTAGAGGGTGCCGCTTATTTTTATTTCCGAACAGTCACCCATCAATTTATTAACCACACCCTGTTTCTGTTTGTGTTCTTTGAATCCCCGGTATATGGAAAAATCAATTAAAATTTTTGAAGTTGTTTTTTAAAATCAATATCTCGGGAACGAGACATAAAATAGTAGTTCTCAAAAAATTTCATATGCTCATTAGATTCCGAGATATTTTCAACGGAATGAATTCAAGTGGAAATCAATTCGTGCTTTTTTTTAATATTTTTTTTCCATAATGAATTTAACTTTGAAGTGGAATGATTTGTGAGGTACTTCCTCAGCTCTTTTCTTTTTTATTCTTCTATCTCTGGTTTAGTAAATAAGCACAAAATTTCCTGACAAACATATTGTCTCTCCTTATTGCATACACAAAATCTGCAGTCAAAAAAATGCTCTTGACCTTCTCTGCAAAGGTCGAGTTCCTCAAAAAGTCGAGTTTGACAGTAAGTTGGACGGCAGAGTGCTCTTCTATCATTACCACAGGTACATTGTAGACACTCTTCACTCCAAATATCACCGATAACGCATGGTTTAGCTGTTGAATATCAATAAAAATTCAATTCACTCATCGGATTATTATCCATCGATAATAATTCATTAAAAAATAAAATAAAAAAATTAAAAAAACATTTATTTCAATTAAAAATTAAACGACTATGATTTTTTCCCGGGTATTTTTCATACCGATTTTTTTTCTGCTGGGTTATTGTTTGTCACCAAATTCGTGGGCTACAAAAAGCTCTCTCGACAAATACTCGTGAAGCCCATCGTTTCCGAGGTATTTAAAAAATAAATCAGAATTGATTTTATTGAATGAAAAATTTCGTAAAATATGAAAATAAAATTTTATTATTCTCCAACATTGAAACAACAAACACATTAGTTAAAAAAATAGAATTAGTTTTACAAATATCTAATTGAATCAATCGAATGACTCACTATGATCAGGATATATAGACAGTCCACAAACAATATGGAAGAGAATAAAAAAAATTATCACTACACAATTGTAACTCATCATGACTTGCGATATTTCCTCGTATTTTTAAATTCTCGATCACAATATTTTTTTTTTCGCAGACTAATCGAAGCGAGTGTGACATGCATCGATAAAGATCCAGGCATGCCTTTATCAATACTGAAACACAACGTGTATTAACGAACGTGGGACCAAAGAAAACAATGGAGATAACGTTTTTTGTATTTAGCAAACAATAATATAAACAGGTGATTCAGTGAACTTTGTGAATATTGAATTGCCTTTTACCAAGCACCTCCATCGAGAAAACAAAACGATTTGATTTCATCAGTATGATGATCTATTGAGCTGCTGATACTGATTAAAAAGCTCGCTGGCTGAAACATCGATAAACATTGTCAACTCTCATCGTTTTATTTACGAAACTCGTTTGTTTTCCCATCGAGAAAAAAAATTAATTCAGTTTATCATTTGTGTTATCAGATCCTCCGAATCAGTGATTTTAACTTTGATGATTTTTCTCAGTTAATTTAATGAGAACTCAATTAACACATTTTTTTTCATTTCGATCCAAAAGAATTTGATTTACTTTGAATCGCCTGTATCTCAGAAACTATGAAGTTTATCAAAATTCATCACGAGACCTTTTTTGTAGAGAATTTAATTCTCTACAAAAAAGGTATCCTCATAAATTCTCTCAAACCCAATAGTTTCCGAGATATTCTCAAAACAAAGTAAATCCGCTTCATTTCGAACTTCTCCTCTCGAATGTCAACCAAATTCCGCTCTTCGTAGTCAAGTTCAGACTATTCTTAGCGAATTCAATATTCTCACTAGATCTCTCACTTGGTTTAATAACAAACTTCTCAACAATCCGCGCCAATATCAACTTAGTCTCCATCAATGCAAACCTCTCGCCAATGCACTTGCGAGGACCGACTCCAAACGGCATGTAAGTGTAAGGCAGAATGTCGTCCTTATTCTCATCGCTAAAGCGCTCAGGATCGAATTTATCGGGGTCCTTGAAGTACTTCGGGTCCCTCTGCATGCCGAAGATATTGACCCAGATGAGCATTCCCTTATGAACATACAAATTCCTTGATTCCGGTGTTGCCGGTGGTAATTCAAACGGTTTCTCGCAGACACGATCGGTAAACGTAGCCGGCGGGTAGAGCCTAAGCGCTTCATTTATCACCATATCCATGTACTTCATGTTCCCCAATACTTCATAATCATAATCCTCGTTCTTCCTAATTAATCCATCAACTTCGCCCCTCAGTTTGTCTTGCACTTGCTGATTGTACGCCAGTAAATGACACAAGAAGCTCATCAACGTCGACGTTGTGTCGAAGCCGGCTAAGAAGAATATGAACGCTTGTGCGACAATATCGTCGATGTCAATGTCGATTCCGCTTGAATTTCGCGCCTTCATCAACAACTGTATCATATCCGGTCGTGCGATGCCCCTGTCGTCCCTGGTCTTAACCGTCTCGTGTATCAGACTAACGAAAAATTTATTGGTATCTCTCGACAAATAAGTCTGGCCGAAGAATTTCATCACTCGTGGAACCATCAAGCCCGCGAAAAACTTGAGAATCCGCTTTATGCCACTCAAATTCGTTGCGTCTTTGCCCCTCAAGTAGAACTCATTGTCACGTGACCTCATCGAATCAACGCTTATACCAAACGCGGCGGTTGCAATGACGTCATTTGTGTAACGAGTAAATGCATCTTTAGCGTCAATTATTTTACATTGATCTGGATTCTCAATCAAATAATTAGTGAAGTCCTCGGATACTTTAGACACTAATTTAAATAGAAACTTCATTTTACTCGCTGTGAATGATGGCGATAGTGCACTGCGCACTTCCCGCCAACGCTCGCCGCGAAGCGAGAATACATTTTTACCGAGTATCGGATCCATTTTCTCGTCAATAAAGCTACGATGATCTGGAGCGTTGTCGAAATTTTTAACGAATACGTCTTTTATTAAGTCTGAATCTTTTAGGATGATTACTGGACCGTTTAGGAGGGTGAGGCCGTAGTATTTGGCTTCCGGGAAATGTTTTTGGAGGGATCTTGAGAATTCGACGACGGACATACGACCAAAGAACAAAAGAGAGTATTTACTGCCGATTATTGGGAGACTTTGTAAGTGCGGTACTCCTTTCAGCGGCCAGTAAGTCAGCTGGTAGATTATTAGGAATATTAATGCACCGAGAATAGCGGTGATTAATGCGCCTGTGACGTCCATGGTTAATTGAATTCATCTGAAACAAAATATGAGTTTTTTTGTGCTCTTTTTTTTCTATTTGAAATATCTCGGGAAATAATGAAGATACGAATTTTTTTATGGAGACCTTTTTTGTAGAGCGGAGTTCGCTCTAGAAAAAAGGTATCAGTGAAAATTTCTGAATCTCGCTTCAATTTCGAGATATCGGCGAAAATGAAATTAACTTGTTTCACTTCTAATCTCAGGTAATTTCAGAAATCAAAAGAAAACTTCAAAAAATCAAATTTTTTATTTTTGATATTCTTGAAATTCTGAAAAAATCAATATTTTGAAATTTTTTGAACATGTAGAGTAATTCTAAACAGGATTTCCGGTGAAAATTTCATAATTATTAGAACTCTTTTCCAATAAATGAATGTCTTTCAATAAATGAAAAGATCTAATGATTATGGAATTTTTATCGAAATTTTTTTTAAGATTAACTCTGAATATTCAAAAAATGGCAGAATTTTTTCGCTATTTTCTATGAAGATGTGATCAATTCTGACCCATTTCCCATCAAGCCAGACGTAATTTCATCAAATGATTGTCTCCCTTAATAGCTTTCTAAGCCCGCTAAAAATTTTACTGATTTTTTTTAATTCCATCATAAAAATAATCCATTGGGTTTTATGATACGTGATGAAAAAATCGGTTTTCCCAAGAATCGCGGATCTATATAAACTGCGAAACAAAATTTATAATTTTTCCTCATCATATTTGAGACACGAAAACAAACCTTGTCTCCAAGTATTTAAAAGATTGTGAAGAAAAATAAAGACTGCAGAAAATTAATATAAATTACATACAAAAGCCTAGCAACGGAATTATTCCAATGATTTTTTAATTTTATACTCACGAAATTATTCGGGCAAATTTTTCCGCAGTTCGAGCGAAGCTTTCGGTTTTTGCGGTTCTATTATTGCAATATTTTTATTGCTTTCCGGAGCTACTGTGTTTTGCTTGTTCGTTATCGCGACAATACGTTATGCGAAATGACTGGAGCACTAGTATCTCGCGCGATAGACAGAGCAAGAATAAGAGATAACATTGGTCTTTAGTGGAGAATGATGTTTGAAGGCTATTTGTAGAATTTATGTGTACAGCATGTTGATGCAACATATAATATAGTTATCATGTTGAGGAGAGGAAGGTAGGATGAACAAATGCGGTAGAATAGACTGTCATCGAGTCGCAAAAAAATTTCCCCTATGGATTGCTCATTATCTTTGGAAACTACGTCTCATTGTAACTTCAAGGTCAGTTGTTTTTTTTTAATTCTCCGTCTGAAAATTGAAGACGAAAATCATGTGGAAAAATTCTGAAATTTTTGTAATTTTTTTTGCTTTTTATTTGAACATCGAAATCAAACGGTTTTTCGAACTCACGAAATTTTCAGTCTTTCGGGAATATCTCAGATTCTACTCGTCTTAGCGTTCTGTGGTTGGTCGCAAATGAAAGCTGAGATCGTTTCCCATCGATTTCACATGAATCGAATCGTTTTTTAACGAAAATTGAAGGAGATATCTCACTTTTAGTGGAAATCACGTTTTTAACGGTATCTCATTCAATTCTTGCTGAAAATCGATTTGATTTGAGTGAAATCGATGGGGAATTGCCTCAGCTTCCATATGCAATCAACTTCAACACGCTACGATAATTAGAACCAGAGATATTAACGAAAAACCAAAAATAAATTTTCAATTTCGATGGGAAAAAAACACGTGGGAACAAACAAAAAAATTGGGCTTGCCTGCAGCGATTTCCATCGACAATGCGGAAGTGATTATCTCGAAAAACATCATCGATGTGTCCACTTTGGTCTCCCTCTTCTCTACTTTGAATAATCGAAGAAAAATTTCACATAAAAATGATGAGTTATCAGACATTCATAAAACGTATTGGATAGTTAATGATGTTTCCATTTGAGAAAGGGGTCCATGAAGCTTTTAACAGTTGCATATTTTATTACAAAATCAATAGTCAGAGGAAAATATGAAGAGTCATGTATTAATGATGAAAAATACACAATGCGAAATAATGTCAACAAAATTCTCTCTGAAAAAGACTTCTTGAATTTTTCCCCTAAATCTACTCGTTCCGGAAATAATCGCAGATGAATTTCTGATAAATTTTTTCCAATTATCCTCTGTCACTTTAAGTGCCAAATGAAATTTGAGTAATATTCTCATTCAAACATTATTACAAAATTCGTGAAAATGTTGAAATTAAATTTAATTTTGTTACTCTTGAAAAATTTTGTGTTTTCAGTGGAAAATCAATCATCAAAACTACTTTGTGCATCCACTTCCGGAGATTCATGTGAGCATAGAATTTAAATGTGTCATTCTAATGGAAAAAAATCGTAAACTGTGGAGATTGGATAAAATCCAAAATTAAGTATACGAAAATTATCGCTTCTCCGCCCACGCACTGATATTCAATGTCTTCGTCAACTGTCAAATGAATTAATTCTACTTTATGAATTTTTTCGGTTAAAAAAAAATTCACAAATAAAAATCAGGAATTCAGGAAATAGAATTGTAATAATCTCCGACATGTAACGATCGTTTCTCTGAACAAATTCAACGAATCTCGATACTTTTTCATTTCAAGAAGAAACCAATGATAACTCAGTGTTATTTATGGGACAAAGTTTTTCGTTGAGGATTTTCTCTGTCAATTTTGAGCCTATCATTAAATATAGCTTATAGTTATGGAGAAAAGAAGCTGATATCAAGGTCTCTTCTTCTTTTCTTGGAATGAAAAATTACAGGTATCTTCACTGAGTTATACACATTATCTCTTGACATTGACTAATAAACGTAATTATCGTTGACTTTAATATTATTATTGATTATTTGAGATGAGTACGTGTAATTTGGGAGCTGAAGAGAATTTCGTAGAGAAAAATAGAGAAACGTGAACGAAGATATTGCAAGTTTTGGTGAGTGTTTAATTAATTTTTTGGATCGAAAGAAGGACAATTGGTCATGGATGGAAAAAAAAATCATCAAAAAATTTACAAATACTACATGAAATGAGGAAACATTAAAACAAAAAAATTCCTTCAAAGAATGTTTCAAACAAAAAATTCATCGTCTTGAATATATATCGTCGCCCTAGAATCAAAAGGGCGTAAGTGCCATTTTTTTTTGCTGAATAATAAAAGGGCATAAGTGAGTATTTTTATGAAAAAATGATTGTAAATTCAATTTTTATAGATTTTTAAAAAATGGCACTTACGTCCTTTTGATTCTAGGACGAAACTATCTATAACTACCACTATAATCCCCACAAGTGAATACAATACAAAAAAAAAATTCTACGAAAATTCCACCAAATAAAAGAAGACGAATGTACGATAATTGTGACTGTCGAACATGAGTCGATTTTTTGTACAGACTTATCCGTGATTATTTCTGAAACGAGTGGGTTAAGGAGAAAATGTGCAGGAACCCTTTTTGTAGAGGATTTTGTGCCCTGCAAAAAATTACCCTCAATAAATTTTCTTAAACGTCATAGTTTCCGAGATATTCTATAAAAAATAATGTTAAATCAGTAGTGGAGTAGAAGAAAATGATTCGATATTTTTAATCTACATTCTTCCCCGATTATCTCCGAAACGAGTAGCTTTATCGAAAATTGTCAGGAGACCTTCATTGTAGAGCATTAAATTCTCTACAAAAAATATCTCCTGGCAAATTCCCCTAAACCTCACCATTTCCGAGATATTCACAAAATCATCAACACGCCTAATTACTTCACTACTGAATATCAAATTGACTCATCTATTCTTCCCCTTCACTCTCAAATTTCCACTTCTCAATAATGGAAACCGCTGGAAAAATTCAATTAACAAACATTGATTCTGGACAATCCCCGTAAAACTCCGCACATAAAATATTAAGTATCTGCATAATGAATAGAGCCCATTGCGGTGGCCAAGTCGCTCTCACGAAATTTTCATGCACTCAAGGGGGTACATAGTCCTCTCTTATCCTGCAGTAGTTATCGCCCGAAGATAGACCGCGCGCGCTCCTCTACCAACTCCACTCGAGACAGAGACTCAAGCGGCTTTATTTCCTTAGCGCATGTGCCTGAAGATACTAAACACGGCGCAAAACCGCGCGCGGTAGTCTAAAACTACCAACATTCAACCACGTTCTACTAGTTCACTAAATTCAACTGTCGTGTGATCGTTCTCATTCAAATCCCTCACTGCTTCGTCGACAGTGCGGCGTTCAAAACCGTCGCGCCACTGTTTTTCTGCGCTCTTTAATTTTTCCGTTTAATTTTTATCTTTTTACGAGCGTTTTTGTTCTTCGCGCGGGTTCATTGACGATTGTTTGTTTATCATGATTGTCCGCGATTGTGTGATTAATGTTTATTCAGCCGAGTGAATTTTTGTGCCGCTGAGAAATTCAGAGATGTAAGTAGATTTACCTGGGAAATTTAAGTAGAAAAGGCAAACGAACAGATCTGAAGAATTCCCCGAAGTTTTTTTGCGAATATCTCGAGAATTAGTGGGTTTACGAGGATCGACGTTCAAGACTTTTTTGTGTGAAATTTAATTCTCTATAAAAAAAGTCTCTTGGTATATTCTTGTAAACCCAATAGTTTCGGAGATAATCGCGAAAATCTAGGAGGATAATTCGAATCTGAAATAAATCACTTTTAACTCTGCTTTGGTCACCTAATTTTGCAGCGTTTTCTAAATCATTTCATGACAGACCTATTAATTGAAGTAGAATTGAATAAAAAATCTAGAAGTGTTCTTTCATGATTTATCAACATTTCAGAATTTTTTGAAATTTTCTATTGCGATTGATCGGCACGAAAAATTAATCAACAAGTGTTTTTAATTCACTCAATAATTTTTCGAATCATAACTAACATTTTTTCGATGCATTCGTTCAGTGAGAATTGGACAAATTCAATAGCTCAGCCCAATACAATTAATTGCATACAATTTATGAATTTGAGTTAGAGTTGATTTTTGTAATCCTTTCGAGTTTATTTTTGTATCAACGAGGATAAGCGGCCACTAAACGAGTCTTATCGAAAAAGTCAATTAGGCCTGTGGTAACATGGATCGATGACTCTCAGCTAGATTGCAGTTGATTTCCTTTAAAAGCCAGCTGAACTGATTTTAATAAAATTCGAATTTTCCGTTTTATCCATTTTTTTTTCTTCACAAATCCTTGGATTTTCCTGTTTTTTTTCTCGCTTAAAAATTCTGGAACGCTCACGCTGTTTTTCAGCGGGCGAAGATGATAGTACGTTTTTTCTTCAACTCTCGCGTTATTCGATGGTACTTTTATGAGGGACACGTGCTGAAAGTTGCTTGGTGGTTAAAGTGAGCTTAGATGTTTAAAATTCTTTTTCTTTCCCCAGAGAAAAAAGCCTATTTTTATTTTACAATGTTTGTAAATTTTTCAAGAGTTTGATGGATGCCAAGGAATATCTTATTCTCTGGTGAATGAGTTTTATTATTTTTAGAAATATTCGGGATCAAAGAAACTTGGGAAAATCCATTTCGTTTCTAAGTGTAATTACGAAGATAATTGAGATTGCGAGATTGATTTTTTTTGGAATTATTTTCTCGGGGAAAAATACGTTTTTTTTTAATTCCGAGATGTTCCGCAAAAATTTCGATCTGATATTAATTAACGAATTAAATTTCATCAATTTCATTGATTTCACAAATATAAATTTTCGTGGATTTTTTTCATCACAATAATCGCGATAAATTAACGTAATTCGAAAACACTTTGTTCACCAATTTTATCGGTAATTAGCCTCCGGATGCAATCAGTGTGTGAACGAATCGAGTACTAATTAACGCATCTCTCAATCGAGTGTTAAAATGGGCGACTTTTCAATATTTTCTCCCAGTTTTCCTTGAATATCTCGAAAACCATAGAAGATGGGAAAATTTTCGTGATAACCTTTCTTGTAGATAACCTTGTTTCCGCGGTACAAAAAAGAGTTCCACTAAATTTCTCCTATCTCCAACAAATTCCAAGATATTTCGAAAGAACTTAATTCAATCGTAATTTATCTCGTTCATTTTTTTTTATCAATGAACTATATAATCTATTTTTGAATAATTTCGGAGTTTCAAGAGTTGGATAGATCAATCAATTCACGAACTTTGTATTCTATAAATTTAGATACCGCTGTGAGTTAGAACTTAAAACCCTTTGGTGTATAAATAAACTGATATGAGCCAGGCAAAAGTTACTTTCCTCATATATAATCAAATTTCACTTCACCTTTCAATCACACGTGTCTCATCGCTCATATTTTTTCTTGTCTCTTGAGAAAAGAAATCAATCGACTAAAACTTTTCGATGATTTTTCGTAAAAAAATCGGTTCAACAATAATTCAACGTTTTTAATAATATTTTAACTTTATAATACCCAAGTGATAAAAAGGTTTAATTTTTTTTTAAATTTTGCGAATATCTCTGGAACGAACGGGTTTAGGTAAAAATTTCAAGGAACATTTTTTGCAGAGAATTTAATTCTCTTCAAAAAAGGTTTCTCGACAAATCCTCGTAAATCTCACCGTTTCCCAGATATTTACGAAATAATGAGATTCGAACAATTAAAAATCTCTCACGAACATTTTAATTAAAAAATTCAAGAAAATTACGTGGAGAATATTTCAAAAGTGCGAGTGAAAGATAATGAGGATGAAAAAATTAATACGTTTTATTATGCGTTACGCTGCGTCTCTACTGCAAATGTATTCCATCACATGTGATAATTAAATTTTCATCGAGGCGCTCGATACTTTGACATAACTTTGATCATAAAATTTTAGTGAAATGATATAATAAGAAGCAATTGCATTAAGTTGAAGTAGAGATTTTTGAGTAAGGTGCATTGATCATAAAATACGATACACATAAAATATAAGTGCAATAATTTTTTCACTCCGATTTCTGTTAGTCTATATTATTCTAATTGATTTCTAATGAAAAATTTCGAATTAATGGATGCGCTTAAAAGAATCTGGCAATTTTTACCGTACTTTCTTTCGATGATAATAATATAATAAACGTGTATCTCGAAAATTATATCGTCGCCCTAGAGTCAAAAGGACGTAAGTGCCATTTTTAAAAATCTACAAAAATTGAATCTACATTCATTTTTCCAAAAGAATACTCAGTTACGCCCGTTTATTATTCAGCAAAAAAAATGGCACTTACGCCCTTTTGATTCTAGGGCGACGCTATTTGAATTAAATTCAACTTTACTAAAGTCACCGTAGAATCGAAAGGGCGTAAGTTGGTATTCTTATGAAAAAATGAGTGTAGATTCAATTTTTGGAGATTTTTAGAAAATGGCACTTACGTCCTTTTGATTCTGCGGCGACGATATTATTTCTCAATTTCCTCCATCAATAGTTTCCTAAATGCCCTAAGAATTTTACCAAATTTTCCAAAATCATATAAACATAATCCAATCGGGGTTATCAGTTTCTCACTATTTCTCAAAGTCGCTCATCATCCTTAGATGTCCTGAAATTTCAGTCGAGTTCAGAATAAAATGAAAAATTCAAATTCATTTACTTTCATTCCATTAAACCCATTCATCCGTGCTGATTAAATTGTTTAATTACTGCAGAATTATTATCGACGAGGACTGAATGAGACATTTTTGATGAAGGACCAATCAAAATCTCATGAATCATTTATAACTTGGAAGAAAAAATTATTCCCCTCCGAATTGATCACCCGAATTTATTCGTTTAATTGAAGTTATGGATTTTAATTGAATTCCCAGTTTTTTCATTATGTTCATTGGTTATTTAAATTCAGCATTATTTTCTCACTTCAATTTAATAATTTTTCGGTGATAAATTAACAAAACTCATCTATCATAATAAATAATGGTTAATGGAAAATGTCAGAGGAGAGAATGATTAAATCTGTTGTAATATTTCAGAAGTTCTTTAGTTACACGTCAGAATGATCAACTGTAGTCGCGTATCACAGATGTTGCAGGGAAAATGAAGCATCCTAAAAATCAAAAGGGCGCTAGCGCATTTTTTACTTTTGAAGAGGGAAAAGGATTTAAAAAAGCGTTAATTTTCGAAATATTTCCGAATGATCGGTTTAAAGAAATGGATCCGAGGAAAATTCTTTCCTTCATTCTCAAAAAAATCCGAAGCAAGTGAAAATTAAGTCATGTTGATTATTCTCTTCGCCGTTGAAGCAATCTCTTCCCTGATCCATCAATGGTAACAAAAGGGCGTATGCACTGTTAGAAAATTATTATTTGAAATTCAACGTAAAAACATTGAAATATTTCACGAACTTCAGTTAACTTGAAATTTCACAAAATTAATTCCGTGAAAATTCATTTGCTATGAAAATATTCAAGATTTGAAATTCGATCGCAATTATTCGTGAACTTTTCATTAAATTCTGACTCTTTCATACACATTTGAAATGGAATGTTCAATAAATGAACAAAATTTTAGGCAATTTATGAAAACACAAAGCTTTGTTACGGTAAATTTTTGATTAATAGAAAATTCGAGTTTATATATTATTTAATATTTTAATCGTTTTTAAAAATTCAGATTGCCTGTTGGAATTTCAATGCTTAATGAATTTAAAAAATAGAATACTTCTTGAATTTCGATACACTCTATATCGAGTCGTAAGTGATTAGTTTAATACCATTCCCGTGAATCTCTTCTCCATTTTAGAAGCAAAGTGCCTCGGTATTATCATAGAGAGATTAAATTCTGTCTTCACCTTTTATGGCACATTTTTCCTCGAACAGTGATAATGGCATTGTGTCAGTAGGTGTCTTCAAAGATTCTCTGAGATATGTTACATGAAAGAGAGAATGAGAATATAGTATGAAAGAACAGAAAGGAAATGACAAAGAGTGTGGAGTGCACACTACTTGTTGGGAATAAGGAGGTTTCAGGGATTTTGATTCACTCAATCGTACGAAGGATTCTCTTTTATTATTCTTTTCATGTCTTCATGGAGAACATTTCATACTATGATTTCTTCGCTCTTTCATTCAATTATTTTGAGATTTTTTTTTTTGAAAAGACCGATGAGTTTTTTCTTTCCATTTCATCGAATAACAAGAAATATTCTGGAAAATCTCCTTTTTTACATTGTAAAGTTTGAGGATTTTCATATTAAATAAATTTTTTTAAATTCAATTACTTTTGCAGTATCTCGGAAAATTATTGAGGGAAATTCATTGCATTGAGCATTTTCATCGCGAATTTCTCTGGGCTTCTCAATTGAATTATCAAAACTCTACAAGTCCATCGACTTAGTTAACACTAAAAAATTTAATTACTCACTTTTTATGACTCAGGTTCATTATTGCGTGTTATTTATTGTGACGATTAATACATCCTGCTGTGAACTATTATCATCTGGCTGTTGACATTTACAATTAATTTTTATATTTCCTCATCAAATGTTTTCTAGATACAAAACAATTTATACTTTACTATTAAATTGGACAATTTGCGAGACTATTTCGCTTAAAATTTATGTGACGGAGAATTTATTGAGACATCTGACTTCGTTCTCGTTCATTAGTGTTTAATATTAACGAAAATGTGTACCAAAAGTGACGAAACAAAGAAGCAGACAGTCTGTGAATAACTGAAATTAATTAATCAGTATGTTTATTGTGTCGAGAAATTTGTTTTGGTGAATTTCAAAGGGAAGAATTCTTTTTGTCTCTCGTTCTTCCTTCCGTTGTGGTTAATCCTCGCTTTTTTATTCTCGCACGCCTGGAATAATTAGCGCGGTCATGTCACTGCATAATTTCCCTCCTTTTACGTTCACGTGAATTGTTAAAATTCCTGTAAAATTTTATTTCCGAACTTTATCAAGTACAAAGTAATTGTTAATTTGGATAATTACGCGAAAATTTAACCATCAGCGAATAACTTTAACGTAACTCCTTCGAAAGTGATATTCACGTTTGCGAAGGGCCATTGAGATATTTTAATATGCGAATGAATGAACTCGCTCGAGCTGGAAAGTAATGTTTCACGAAGGAACGAACGGAAAAGTTAAATTTCCAAATAGATTCGTTCGAACTCTTTGTCTGGCTGTAATTCAACATTTAAGGGAGAATATTGTATTCTTAATGTGAAAGAGAATTGATAGAAAATAGTCCAATGAAAATTCAGAGTAATTAAATGAGGTTTTTTTCATGAAATTTTCTTCTTTAGAAAAATGGTAAAAATGGGGGAACTTGCTTCCGGAAGGGAGGCGGCGGATATTAATAGAAATAGAGGATCAAACTTCAATGGGAAATAGGGAAAATCCCAAATTCAAGCGGAATATGGAAATTTTTGTGAGAAAATTTTTATCGGGAACAATCAGGGTCACAAAAACGGTAATTACAAAAATTCTCCATCTCCCTGATGAAAAACCATTCGCAAATAAATTGAAATTCCTCTCCCACTTTACTCAGTTTCATCGAAATATTTCGAATCCATGCGAAATAGAGAATTTTTCAAGATTTTTTTTATCCCCTTTAGTTTTCCAGATATTCCAAAAGAACGATTTTAAAAACGGAAAAAATTCATTGCTAATTTAAAACAATACGCAATTCAAGAGAAAAAAATGTCTCGACATAATTTTTCCCCGGAATTTGCAACAATGACGAGCATTTTGTTCCCTGAAGAATCTATTTAATTAACGTCCCTTGCTCTTTAAAATAATTGTTACGTCATTTCAAAACAGTGAATAGAAGCCGAGTTTATTAAACAAAGAAAATAAAAAAAAGTTAAATAGAATAGAATTCATTGCAAATATTTGTTTTTTTCAGATTCACCTGGGAGACTCCGAGTAACTGACAATTGGCTCATTGTCACGAGGAAAAAGACAAAAAAAACATAATAACGATAATAATAAAACAGTAATGAGGCCAAAGTGGGGAAAAATTGTGGCATCCGTGGTAAAGAAGAAAATTCAAGAGATTGAATTGTTGTGACCAATTAATACTTAAATAAAATAACAAAAATAAATAAATAATCGAAATTATTTTGAAAGAATTCGAAATAATGAAATGTTGAGAATCATTTGTATAATAACTTGGATACTCCTGGGTGACGTTTACGCTGGAGATCCATCAGCAAGGGTCAGAGGTGATCTCGTAGTTGGTGCATTATTTAGTGTTCATCATGCACCACGTGGTGGACAGGGTGCACTTGTTTGTGGAACTATTAGAGAAGTTTATGGTATACAGAGAGTTGAGACTGCATTAATTACACTAGATAAAATAAACAAAGACACAACTATTTTGCCTGGTAATTATTCCATAATTAAGTTGATTTCAGATTTATTTTTTGATTTTCAAAGATATCGCGAAATTGGAGAGAGTTACGAACATTTTTAGAGCAAATTTTTTTCCGCATCTAGCTACCACCATTAAAAAAGATTTAAAGAAAAACCAATATTGCTGAAGTTTTCATTTTTTTATTTTTCTTCAAAATATCTCGGAATCTATGAGAAATAGAGGAATTTTCGTAAGAACCTTTTTTGTAGGCCGCTCTAAACTCTAAAAGAAACGTCTCCACAAAAATTTTCGTATCTCTCTTCAATTTCGAGATACACCTCGCTTTATTCCTCCACTACTGAATTCATTGGAGAAGAAAAAAGTGGACATTTGAAGTGATCATAAATGAATTATTGAAAGGTGTGACACTTGGACTCGAGGCAAGAGACTCGTGTTGGTCTGCACCTGTGGCACTTCAACAGAGTATTGAGCTTGTACGTGACGCTATAACACCAGCACTAACTCAACCACAACTTTCAGCCAATGGTGACTCACCTAGCTGTCATGTTGATTCGATTGTTCAAGTGAGTATTGCACTTCCCGTACATGTGTCATTCAATTTAATTCAATTTTTTCTCCAATTTCGCTTTTTTTATTCCTTTTTTTGAGAGAGAGTTGCCAGAGAGTTTTGGGGAACATATTGCCTCGCCATTGAATATAATATTCATGAAACGTGTCGGACGTTTCGATTGAACTGACTGCAAACGATATTCTCGTTTAACGTTCGATAGTTTCAGAGGGCTGAAACTTGTTGGTTTATGAGTACTTTTTTTCCTTCTTTTCTCGAGTGGAAAATGTTTGTTTTAGAACTACGAATTGGGTCGGATTTTTGTAGACACTTCCCTCTTTTTCTAAACAATTTTTCTCTTCATTTTTTCTCAAGTAACAATAATTTTAATTAATTTTTTTTTCTGGGAAATAATGAAATTATTAAATTCGCGAAAGTTTTCATTTTATGTGAGCTAGAAGCGCTTATGCCTATAGCTTTAATGCAAGGAAAAAAAAGCACTAATGAAAAAAACTGAATTTCAATTATTTAATCAAATTAATTTAATACTTAGACATTAGTCGATTTTTTGTCGCCGATCTTCTCTTACGAATATCTCGAAAATTGATGGAGATACGCCTTTTTTGTCCTAATGCTTTTTTGTAGAGAATTTCAAGAGCTACAAAAAAGCATTGGGGCGAAAAGGACGTATCTCCATTAGTTTCTGAGATATTTGAGAAAAACCATTGG
>JABSMS010071861.1:0-19097 GCA_018902275.1 Aleiodes sp. PSUC_FEM 10030003
GATTTTCTGATGATTCCATTGGAAAGCTGAGGAAATTTTAGTAAAAATATATGTGTCAAAATTAATTTTTTTTATTTCTTTGAAAATTCGAGTTTTCGGTCAAGATTGGAAGGTATCCAATCAATAGAACCAATAGATACCGGAGATATTCCCAAAAAATTAATTTTTTTAGATTTTGAAAAGAGGGACCCCTTCAAATCTTGACCCCACCTTCCCCTATTGAATTTTACGCTTTCAGAACAAGAAATTTCAGTATTTCTAAACATTATTATGAAAGGAATTCTAGAAAGAAACACAATTTTTCTCTTCATAATATAATATATTTTATCATGAGGGATAATAATTTTTAACTGATGAATAATACAGTACACATTATTCCCTATCCGTGATTCCCCATACATATACATTTAATACTTGCCAGAAACTATTCTTAACAATGACATTCTCAAGCCTAATCACATCTCTCATTAATTGTTCTCCTATACATATATAACACAACTCAATCAAATACTTCTTGTCATCTTTAACGTAAACGTATCTCAAAATTGCACTTTTCACAATCATTACTCTGTTTTTATTTCTTCTCATGACAGCTTCAAAAGATAGACAAGTGTCCAGCAGAATATACATAAATATAAAATCCTCATTTATCTCTTTGATGAATGAAGCTTGAAGAAAAGTATACGTGAGATATATAGCCAAAGGAATATATGTACAATTCAGGCTTCATCATTTTTCTATTAGTTTCGTTTGATTCTCTCAAATGACATACAAATAATATTATTCCTACACATAGAATGTCTAACAAAATCTTTATAATTACGGAATGTTACAATGATTTTTTTCTACAACCAAACAATACAAAAAAAAAGAAAGAGAGAGTGATTTCATGACACTTGTCTATTTCTCAAACGATGGAAATTATCTCTCTCCCATAGATCCGGCAAGATCGAAATTTTGGATCCCACAAAATTTCAACACAATCCGTATTTTCAAATTGCATAATAAGAGTCCAATGTTATTTTATTTGTCTTTCATAAGACTCACGCGAAAACAATTTTTTAATAAACATCACAAGGCAACTTTATCATTATGTTTTGTTACAGTCCTACAGTAACTCGAGTCACTTTATAAAATTTCAGACTTGACGTTTTACTTTATATATCTTATTGAAAGAATTTGATGAAAATTGGAACTCTAGCTATAAAGAAATTCATGCTGTTTTTACATTTTACAACAGAAGTTGAGGTGATATTATAAACTCATGAGGCATTATTTTTTCCTCTCCATAGTTCTTCAATTATTCACTTCAAATGAAAATTCAAAGTGCTCCTCTTGTAAAGCTTCCCCTGTAATTTATCGTAATTGATTTCTGGTCCGTGGCGTATTCTTCAGCATACTTTCCTTATTCTCCTCTCTCCGGCTGTACCCCATTGATCCCTATAGAATATATGTTAAGAAAAATACATGAAATTTAGTTTTACAAATATATTTATCTGAAAATCTACATGAAATGAAAAAGACTGGAATAAAGATTGTGAGATAAAAGCATGAGAATAACTATTGAAATAAAAAGAAAGCAACAGAATGCATAGTGAAATTCAGCGTTTCAGCTTAGAGTTAGGGGGAAACAGGGTAAAATGAATTTCCACAAGATATAGCTCTCGTAAGCATAATTATTTTAGCTGAAGCAGAAGAAAAGTGCATTTGGAATTTTACCTTTGCTCGTTGATGAGTTCGCGGATCCCTCATGGTGTAGCTTTGTACCTCTCGCGACAGTGAACTAGTTGAGCTCCACCGAGAGAGCTATATTCCATATACAACATAATAATATTGTCTCACAAACTGATATCACTCTACCCGATCGAATGTTAAATTTCAATTTTTCTCTAAATGCATCGATCATCGATATAACAAAACATATAGTAGAAAAAACGACATATGTTGCAAATTTCTGTTCTTGGAGAATTCTCACATTGATTGCATTTTTAAGTAGAATAATTGCCGCAGCAGAGCGCTAATTCTTTTAATTGAAAAATTCAATACCAGTGATCTAATAACGTAAGCTATAAGGGAAACGAAAATGATTGTAAATTTATCATGCATAAAAAATCGTCCTCAGCTCCATTCACAGCAATCAGTGCATAAATTATGCACGCTCTACAAATAAAAAGACTTAATAACTACGAAAAAGCACGTTTCACAAAACCAATCACCAGTCTAAAGATTTTTGCTATTTTTGTAATAAAATTTTAGCATGTGTTGCTCATTTGCTTTGCTATACTAGTCTAAAGGCAAAATGAAAATTTGAAAAAAACACAAAATGCATACCACACCAGAAGAATGCTCAAAAAATGGTGCATGAATCTAAGGAAACGTTGAATGAATATAAAATAATCAATAAAAAGATTTTCTTACTATTGGCAATAAATGTTATTTGGCTACTGCATTCTGGTTGTCCGTCTGCTTGCGAAAGGAAACACAAAGAACAAATTTTTTAATTTAATTAAGGAAAAGAATGCATAATTCAAATTTGTTAAGGGAAAAAAATTAACTAAAGAGTAATAGGTATTTGTGAAATCTTATTGCACATTGAGACATTGGAGACTATAGTCGCTAGATATACTACAGTGGAAAGGAAGTATAACATCAAGGAATTAACGTGGATGTCTCAAAATGCAAGTATAAGTTAATTAATCCAATATCAGTTTTTGGAAGGTTCATAAGTATTTTGAATTTAGTAGTTTTGATTTTTATGTACATCACAAGATAGAAAACATCCATGTTTATTATTTTAGAGAGAGCGAAGAATGCATTTCGAAAGAAATTGTAAACTAATATGCTTGGAACGGAGAGCCATACGAAAAAGTTTTTTTATTGATCGAAGTTGACCAGTAGCGAGTGCATAGATAAACCATACACGACTTTCATGGTAAGAGTTTTTTCTTGGATAATTTATTTCTTGTGTAAACATATAACATAAACTCTATGATGGACTTACCCCTTGAGAAGCAGTTTCATTGGATGGGATGATTGCTGGTGTTGGTGTTAAAAAATTCATTGGTGCATTAGGATCATTTACTGGAACATAAGATCGAATTTCAATATTTTATTTTCTTATTCTGAGCAATAATAAAATGCTTCATGAATTCACTCAGCAATGATTTCATTCACTTACCCGGAGCGGGAATAAATAGTTGTGGTGAGGATGCAGCCATTGGTGCCATAGATGAACTGGCCGGTGTTGGAACAGCAGAAACATTTCCTTTGACGGCATTAGGATTCATTACATCGATATAATTGGCGCGCATACCTCTACTTTTTTGTAGCTTGAACATATTATTCCCAGCTATTATCTTTGAGCTATTAGGGGTGGTGGCTTCTTCAGTAATCGATGGATTTGGTGGGTTCAATTGTGGTTGAGGTACTGGAGGCATTGCCGGTTCGACAGGAGACGACTTAAAAGTTATATTTGTAGCTTTAGGTGGTGGGGCTAAACTTGAAGAACCACCTTCACTATCCTCATCTTTATTCATCCATTTCTTTCCGACAGGATCCCACACAATCTTCGAATTTAAAAACATTATTAAATACGTACATGGAATAAGTTTTAAATGCTGGCAAATAAAGAAAAATTTAATTAACACTTTGACTGATAGACTTACTGTTGGATTATTGTCGTCAGGTAATATCATTTGATTTTTGGGTTTCGGTGCTAATTTACTGAACAGACCACCAAACCAAGATCCTCCGCTCGTATTAGGAGCCTTCTTGTCACTTGATTTCTCTACGGTTTTATTTGTTTCTGAAGGTTTTGCTATATTTTTTGGCTGATCCAGAGCATCAAGTTCTTCAAGTGGATCATACTGTTTTCCTGATGATGGTCCCATAGATATTTGTGGTTGGGGCTGAAACGGGAAACATAAATGATTATCGCAAATTGGCCTCAGCAAAGTCTGTCTATGCACGCTGTTAGGACATTCTCTTATTCCAAATATTTACTGAAAATTAGAGCTATTCGCTCATTTAAATTCTAGAACGATACCATAACAGCAAGCAATGACAAACCTTGCAACTCAATCAAGTATTCATTCTTTTCACTAGAATTTAATTCGGAATATAGAAGTTTGAGTTGGTTTCAGTAAAATCCAATGCACTATTTATTTTATTTTCAACCTTTATTCATTTAAATATTCTTTCAACACTAATAAAACATTTCATTACATTGTAAACAATTGAAAAGGCTTATAATACTTCATTTCCTCATTTGCTCACTTAAATTTTTGTAATAATTTTTACAGCGAGTCATTCTATAATAGGAGGTGGGGTAAAACAGAAATATAGGATTTCGGTTGGAATTTGAATATCCTATGTAATAAGAATCGCGTAAAAAATGTCAGAATATTTAAAATATCATCATTCCGATTATGTCATTTAGAAGCTGAGAAAATTCCCAATCGAAAACATGTGTCAGAATTGATTTCTATTTTTTTTATTGGAAAACTTGACTATTTTGGCCAAAAATTGGAGTCTTAATTATTTTCATTTTCTATCTATCAATTTCGATTATTTCATTTCCGGTTTTTCACGAATATCTGTGATTCTATGTTTCGTAGGACGGAAAATCGAAAACAAACCCGAAGGACAGCTCATTTGAAAAAATTGCCCAAGAATTAATTCCGACACATATGTCCCATCAAAAATTTCCCCAGGTTTCCAATTGAACTATTGAAAACGTTCTATTTTAAATGGTGTTATTAGAATGTCCATTTTACCCCACTTTTCCCCCATTCGAATATAAATATCTTCAATCCACGATTTACGTATATTCCACAGAAAACTACACAGTCGATATGATTTCTGAAAATAAATTCTTGTTTTTATGAGACCAACAAATGTAATTCAATCATTCTTTCCATTTCAAAATGGAGCATCAATGTCGAAGGTTTTGGAAATTCGTTTGCGAGCAACAAGATGTGTATTTTGCGATGAATTTACATTTTTAGTCTGACATGGTGCATCAATATCAAAGGTACCACCAAAAATAATAGGTTTATAGTTCAATCTTGATTGCTGATCATCCGCCGACCATGCATCGACTGTATCACAAATTATATCTTTTCTTCTAATGTGAGGGGCAACTCTAATGACATTTTGTTCCTCAAAATCACAATATTCCTCGAGTGTCTTTTCTTTATCCTTCGGCTTGATTGAGACACTGCTTAGATCAGACTTAGATGAATTAGTATGCATGAGTGTGACAATATTTAAATTGCTGAACTGGATGTCTAGATCTGTTGGATTTTTACAATTTTCAGTGTTATAATCTAGTTCCTCTTCTTCCCCCTCATCTTCATCATCTTCATCTTCTTTATCTTCTTTTTCTTCATCTTCTAATTCTCGTCCTTCGTCTCCATGGCCATCGTCGTCTTCTTCTTCGTCAATTTTATCTATATCTTCCGCATTGATTTGTTTGCTTTCATCATCGTATTCTGTTAAGCTGTCAATTTTCGGTTTACATTTGAGAAATACTGGTGGATGAGCAGGAGGTGGTTTAAAGTATTTTTGATAGTTTCTTTTCGATTTACCCAATTGAATTTGTTTTCCATCCTTTATGTTTGGATAAGAGGCATTGAGTTTAGGATATTTGAGAGCTCTCTTGGAGTTTCCTGATAGTCGATCTCTACAATCTACATTTGCATCAATTGTATAAAAGTATGGGGTTTCAGTGGATTGCACATCATTTGTGGTACACGAAATAGAATCATGATTCATGAGATCATTTTTGGGCGGTATTTTACGGCGCCGCAAAGTATTAACGCGATAAGTACTTGTTGCATCCAATAACCTTTCATCATAGTCATTAAAATCCGATGGAACAAACTGATTACTTACATCAGGCGTTGGTGATTTATCCTCCTTTTTCGACTGTGACGACGAATCGAGAGCATGAATAGAGAATCGAGAAAACCAGTTAATTTGCAAGAAGGGATAATCATATATCTATTTACACTACACGCCTAAATATACACATTGAAAGTTTTTGGAGGAGCTGGAAAAATATTGAATTTCATTTATATCAACGCAGTACTAACCTCATAATTCCATGCGTTGGATTGTTGCGTAGAATCTACATCAGTCCGTTCTGATTCATATTGCTGCGGTTGAGATGAATGTGGTTGATGCTGCCAATCGTTATATTCTGGAGGATTGTAACTCGGTTGTTGTCCCCAATAATCCTGCTGTGGCTGGTGTGGCACTGATTGTACCGGATATTGATTTGGATCTTGATTCTGAACGTACTGTATATTCGGTTGATTTGATAGTCCTTGCCATTGATCCTGCGTAATATCACCTGTGGGTACTTCCATCATCGATACTCCACCTTCAGTATACCCCGGTTGATTTGAGGGATAAGGCCACTGATTCTGTTGCATTTGTTGTTCTAGTTCTGTTTGCTCCCGATTCTGTTGCATATCTTGGGGATCTGAGAGCATTTCACGTGAGTGGAAAACATCTTGACCAATTTCACCTGTTTTATATTTATTAACTATTTCGGCGAGATTATTCAGCCAAATTACAGAGGCTTCATCTTCAAGGGAATCCTTGAAAACTGGATCGTGGAACTTTATTCTTTCACTTAATTTGTGAACGTCACTGATGAGCGATTGGTTGAATTTAGAGGGTGAGTTCACAATATTCACCGCAATCTGTTCCAAGTATAGAAGGGCTTTCTCCATAAGACCATAATCAATCATTGTTTGTGCATTTTCAAATTTAAATGTTTGAAGAGCAGCCAGCATAAAACCGGGTTCACTCAAATTTCTTGCGTATTCATAAATCTCAGTCAACATGATAGCCTCCAGATTCACGAATTCTTCATAAGGTTTATTATGATTAGAACCAATGAGGACCATTTTAGTTCCAGATTTTCCATACATTTCAAAATCAATTTCAGCGAGTATATAACAGAAATGAGCAGCATATATATCACCACGAGCTGCCATAGTATCACCCATTATTGTAATAGATCTACGATTTATTTCTGGATTGGTCGAGGTGTTTGATATTATCATAGCAAGATGTGGACGCCAATCATCCCACTTGGAGTCGGATAAACAAGTAACACTCGCTGGTACCCTGCCAGAGTGAAGCTGATAAAGTGTTTGTAGGGGATCTTGAACTGACAAGCTATTGGCGAATCGTGTCATTACCGAAGCATGTGTGCGTTTGTCTAATTTGCTAGCCAGAAACAATGCATGACCCCACAGACCCTCTTTCATTGCATAATCGAGTGCTTCTTGTACACGGCCATGAAGCAATTCATTCCTAAATTCAGTTGTAATCTGTTCAACTGTTTTCCGTAATTGTTGATCTTTATTCGCACTTTCTTGGTTCTCCGGTGATAATGTTGTTTCGTCTGCTGAAGCGTCCTCACCAGCTCCACTAGATCGTTCAGATAAATTTGACTCTCTTCGTAACAATTCTTTCTGTTTACTTGATTCATTCGGCTCATACGGATATGCTTCTTTATTACGAAGTAAAAGTGTTGCAATATCAACTCCAACAACGTTACCATTCTGCTGAATTAACATAATCATTAATTGATATAAAAGTACATAAGAGGCTCGATCATTGGGCCTCTCACTGCAAGTCGCTTTCTTTATTTTGTTTTCGCAGTATTCGATTATTGTCTTCTTGTGCGTAACTCCTTTGATGAGGGGTCCAGGATAAGCACGAAGTTCACGAACAATAGGGTCATGAAGAAGCAAACTATCGACTCCAACGATATCTATCCTGGCTCTGTCACCATCTGCAGGATAGCTAGGGTGCACGTGTATCAGTGATCCAATGGAGAAAATTCCTAAGGAATGCGAACATTCAATTTTTATTTTTTCGACCAGTCTGATTTTAATTTCTAATAGAAATTTGACATTAATGATGATTACCTTGAACATGAGATGTTGAAAATTTGGTTGGTGTCATACGCGCCATAATCTTTGAATCCTCTATGATGGACATATCGCTCATCATATTCTTTCCGCTAGGTGTTCTGTTAAAATGGAATATTGTTACAGACACTGTATAGGAGAGAGGATTAGCATTTTTTAATCATAGAAGATTGTAGAATAAAATGGACATGAAGTTTGAAACGGACATCAAAAAATATCAAGATTATTTAAATTACGATATTCTTGATGACACCATTGAAGAGCTGAGAAAATTCCAGGAGTCCATTTTTATGATTAGAAAAAAATCGAACTTTCAAGAATTTCCCTAAAATAAATTCTGATACATCTTTTCCAACGGAAATTTTCTCAGTTCTTCAATTGAATCATTGCAGGAATTCAATCTCACAGTGCTTTACTACATTGTCCATTTTACTCTACTCTCACCTACTCTACGATAGAGAAGCAGTAGATAAGGAAGAATGTATATCTATATTCAAAAAGCGACCATACATTCTACGCAAAGGAATACGTTCGAACGTATTTGAATATTTTAAAAAAATCTAGCGATAAATTACATGGGAGGTGACTCTCGACATATGCTGATCTCACCTATCAGAATTTCGAGAACAATTTCTTTTTGATTTCAGGGGGGTGCCTCCACGAGATCCGAAATAGGGCACATAAAGTGCACTGTTTGGGGTACGGAAACAAACGCTGGACGTCATAAATGATCTAGTATTCAATATTAGTGAGTTTGATTATGATTCCGAAGTATGGTTGAAAATGAGGAAAAGTGGGTTAAAATAGACATTTACCTATCGTCGCATGAACTTTGACCAGAGTGTACGCTAGCTCGATCCTCAGGATAATTGGATCCCACTCGCGGAAGCGAATTTGGCTGTTGATGCTGATGTTGTGGTTGCTGTTGTTGATGATGTAAGTGCTGATTAGCGTAATATTTATTGTACCATTCCATGTATGCCGTTGGATTAGTTCTTCGTAGATTTTCCAAGTAAGCGTAATAATTTGCATTGTAATTAGGTCCATACTCATATCCACTATAACCATTATAGCCGTAATATGGATCTCTCGTTCGCATGTAATAATCACGCTCACGATCATTATAAGAAGATCTACTAGATGGTCTTGAACTTCGTGAATAGGGATCGTCATAGTAATCTCGCCTGACTTCACGAGGATCATAATCCTCAAATCTTCGCCTTCTACGATCACCATCAGGATAATCACGTCCTCGTAAATCACGTGGAGTTCTGGGGTATCCGTAATCTCTACCGTCTCTATCCTGCCGCCGAGTATCGTCAGATCTATCCCTCTGAGTTCGACGTTCATCTCGTTTAATACCAGTTTTTCCGTCTCTCTCTTCCTCACTTTTTATTCTTGCCCGGCGATTTGAATCGTCAGGATCTTCACCCCTGTATCTACGGTCTACATCTCTGAATGAAGCGTCTCGATGTTCGAGATCTTCTCTGGAATTATAAGGACGTTCGTAATCAGGTCGTCTCCGATCGTAATAGTAGTCGTCATCGAATTCACGACTACGTTCATGGTCATAGTAACTCCTATCATAGCGACGTCGATTATCTGCTAGTGGACTTGAATCTCTTGGATCTCTTCGATCTCGCTGTCTGTCTCTGCTCTCATCTCTACTATTTCCAGATTCTTCATCGTCACCGTCCTCGTATGAATCACGACGTTTTGGTGACCCTGGAGTAATCAATGTATTATCTCTGGTTGATGCGCCAACAGCCTCCTCTCGTGTTTCCTGCATAGTATTCATCACTTGTGGAATTGACGATAAATTACACTCTTGTGATCCAGTGACAACCCGATCATTTCTATCATCAGGCTTTTTAGTCGTAGTCATTGTAGATTCGTTTGGCGAAACTTCACCAGGTATCTGTCTTGCACCACTGTCGATGTTAACTAAATTTGGGTCAACAACTGTAATACCCTGGGAAATCTGCTGAGGATGAATCCTCTCCTCACCAGATGGATCATTTCTTGATTGAACTGGAGGAAGCGATCGTTCTCTTCCTGACGGATCATTTCTACGTTCAAATGAATCAGGATCTATACGTGGTGGACCATCACGATTTAAAGTACTGCTATCACGTCGCTCTTGACCAGGTGGTACGTCTCTACGTTCCGCTCCAGCTGGTATTGTATATTGTTCTTGACCAGTGGGAATATTCCGGGGTAAATCAGCATTACTCGATTGTCCAGGAACTTCTCGTAAGAATGGAATCTCACCTGGTACTTCATCGTTGTCATCATCTTGGCTAGGTGCAGTAGAGTCTTGATCTTGATGAGAGTCGGTTAATTCTCCAGTCTCGAGGAACGTATTTCGATCGTTCGATGCAAATTCATAATTTTCCGATGACATTTGCTCCTGTTCCCCTGAATGCTGTTGAAAATGCGATGCCACTACGGTTGAATGTGTGGCAGTCTTATTATCTACATCGAATGATTTTGCTTCATTTCGTGATACCTCGTGATGTGTACTCTCGGGAGTAATAAACTCAGCAGGTGGTTGGATATTTTCACAGTTATCTATCAATGATTCCGAGATTGCAGAGACTGGCGGGGGAGTCCACTGCTGTTGCAGTTTAGTTTGTGTTTTATCTGTATTCGGATACCAGTTACTCTGAGATGTCTGGGGTGTCTGTGAGACTTGAGGAGCATTCTGATTGTACCATTGATCATAATTTGTAGGTTGAGTGATACTTTCAGGTGGTAAGCTCGGATTTTCATGGTCAATATGTGGGACTGTAGGTAAATTATTCCCCTGAATTGTTGTTGGATTATTGATTCCTGAATTAGACTTATTCGATGGGAAATTAACTTCTTGAGAAGGCATTGTTCGAACATGAGATACCCCATATTCATTAAACGGAGGAACTGGTTCCTGACGATAGTGAGTAGGAGCCATTTCTCCTGGAGGTACTTGAGTGAGATGAGAATGAGGAATTTCTTGAGAGACTGATTCTAATTGCGGTTTATCCATGAATTGTTGAAGGGGTGCCTCATTGAGGCTCATTTGATTGATGCTAGATGATAAATCACCAATATTACTATTTCCTCTATTCTCATTCGCAGGGTTATTTTGGGACGAACTTTCGACAATTGGAGCTGGTAGAAATGATGCCGCACTCGATTTTTCCACTTTAGAAACTTGAGGAG
Organism: Aleiodes sp. PSUC_FEM 10030003; assembly: GCA_018902275.1. NCBI lineage: Eukaryota > Metazoa > Arthropoda > Insecta > Hymenoptera > Braconidae > Aleiodes > Aleiodes sp. PSUC_FEM 10030003. The sequence continues at coordinate 11,154 of JABSMS010071861.1, forward strand.
GTTGTGGCGTTGGGTAAATTTGACTTGAAATGCTTGAATGTGGTGATTGTGATGGAGAGAAATGCCTGGCGGGCTGCTCAATTTGGTGCCATTCCGGACTGGAAATATTATTCCCTCCAATTACCTTCTCAGTCAATTTCTTTTCCATATCGTTGTTAATTGTGCCCGTGGGCCATCCTTGGTTTGAGTTCAGAGGTTGTTGGGAGATTTCACTGAAAGGAATATTGTGTAATGGAGGATTTTGGGTCTCTAGCGACTGTTTTAGCTGATTATTCTCATGCCACTGTTGAGATTGCAGCGCTGGTTCATCTAACTCTTTCATTGCTTGTGGATAATCTGATTTTTGTGTCAACTGAGCCCATTGATTATTCGAATTTTTGACTGAATCATGTTCACCGGTATAATTTTGCCAATAAACATTAGGAGGATGGGCTGGATTTTGCCAGCGTTCTTCATTTGATTGTTCTGACGAAGCATCCCAATTGTATTTATGTGTCTCAAATTGTTGTTGATGTTGTTGCTGAATCTGTGCCTGCTGTTGCGGTTTATAGGGAAGATTTTGATTTTTAACGTCAAAATTTGTCACCATAGCCGGTAGGCTCTGGGGCTGAGAGTTTTGTCTCTCGGGTAACTGTTGATTCATACTTTGACCCCATTGCGTTTGGTTTGTATTATTTGCATTAGGCCTAGGTAAGTTCAGAGAAGTCGGTTGTGAATTAGAGATCGGAGCCGCTTGATGTTGCAAATTGTAATTTGAATAATTCGAATATGAATCGGGTTGCGGCAAGTGAGGGGTTGATTCACGACTGGCAGCTCCGGAAAGATTTCCACCTGATGACGGCAGTTGTGGTTGGGGAGGAAGGATGGTCTTATTATTTCCATTGGAATTATTGTAATAATTATTGTGAACGAGATTCTGAGGTGTTTGTCCTAAATTTGGATAAGTTGGCACATGTTGCTGTTGAATTTGTGTCTCCTGTGACTGATCTATACTCCAGTTCCAAGCATCATTCCCATTGTCAAAACTCTCAGTACTCCAATCACCAGCTTCCTTGGGTTGAGTTGCAACGGGTCCTGATTGCGGAGCATGATAGATGTTACTTGGGATATTTTGTGATATTTCACCAGGTTTTGCACCACCAGACATTTGTGGCCACATATTTTTATTTTGTACATTGTAATTCGCAACCGCTGCATGGTCCGCACGTGGTCTACCTGGTCGAGCTCGGTAAGGATTCTGTAAAAAACATTCATGAATATTTTCATTATCAGCCCATTGCCCCAAAATTATTGTTAGGCATCTATAGAATTTATGCTACTTACATTCATCATGACAACCCGTTCCCTGTCTCTTGTAGGTTGCTAGTTTTATGCTGACCCTATGAAAAATAAATAAAACAAAAATCAAATGTCGCCAAGCTTTTTTCAAAATCGTGCAAAGCAATATTAGACACTTATTGTTGAGACTTATATAACAAAAAGTAATGATGAAGCAGAAATACCGAGCTTTCTGCAGGTAATAATATATAACTGTAGTTGTTCTTTGATATTTATAGGAATAATATAGAGATGACCTTGGCAGTAATAGAATTCACAAGACGATAACTATCCTCTAAATTATACAAATTAATCAATGGCTTTATGAAAATTCATAGACCATTTATGAAGTTTATTGTGCCATATCAGCACTTACCCACAAGTTGTGTCCGGCGTTGACATTCCTATGCGCTCCAGCGCATTATTTATTGATAAAATTTCAATATGTGGAGTAAATGAAACGACTAATTGTAAAAAAATTTACGATTGAACAACAAAGAAAATGTTGTCGTATCCTGTCTGCAGTTTGCCACACGTGAAGTATATAAATATCAACAAATATGTTACGGGACACAAGTTTATTGGAACGCAGACATGTTTTTCTGATAGGGGTACAGGGGGAGTTGAATTATAAGCACGTCACGGGTCACACTGTACTACTTTTTTTTCAACGTGAGCACTTGAATTAAATTTCATTTAAATTAGCAACCAAATGGGGGTGTAGAAAGAATTAAACAATTACAAGAGAAAGCTATGAATTGGAGGGAGTGGTTCTCGAAACGTTCAAACGAAGTTATAGAAAGGCAAAATGGAAAGGCATGCAGGGAGCTATGTCTTGCCTCCACGCGGACCGTTTTTGACGTGTTTCCCCTTTTCCCCAACTTTTAGCTTTTTCCACAGTGCCAGTGGCGCTCATGTCACAAGTGACTCTACCACTAAGTGAAATCTATCATTTCTTTCTTATCTTTTCCGATAATGGTAAATTCCTAGAATGTCGATAAAAATAGTTTCTGATTTTCGCGGAATTGAAGAAAAACATCCTTTGTTTTTGAATATCATTGTATATTTATCCATATACATAAAAAAATTAAAATAAACTTATACTAGATAACTATCTAAAATTACAGATATCATATTCTAAAGTGGTTCAATTGTACTCTCATTTTCGGGATCATTCTTCAAAGGGATAGTAATAACGTCAGGGGGGTCAATGACTCCAAAAGAAGAAATGAATATATTGATAACAGTCACAAGAAAAACTCCAATGATTGTCCAATTGTTGGCCTTATTAGCCTTGAAAACTTGACTGTCTTCTTTGACGTCATACCTGCTGTTCCAAATTAAACCAATTCCAACAATAATTTGAAGTATCAGACTCATACTAATCATACTTAGCGAAGCGTAATAAAAGGGGTGACTTTTCGATCCAAGTACGTAACGGAGTTGATTAGCATTGGCAGATATTAAGGCAATATCCATCATTCCTTGAGCAAGAGTCTTTTTCTGTTGATAAAAATTAACGTCGAATGGAATTTGGGGAATCGTTCCATTAGAAGGTCTAGGAGTAAAGGGTCGTGGAGGTAAGAATCCATCGTCTATTCCTCTGTCATCGTCACTGCCCTCATTATCATCTGTATTTCGTTTCCCTGAAGGTTCCAGATCCTCGACCTCTGGACCATAACTTGGCTTCGGATTAAATATATTGTCTGCTTCCAAAAATGAAGAAGCCCGTCGGGAGTTTGGAGATCGACGATCCACAATGGGCAGAGCATTTGGCAGCAATCGTCGATCGTTCATCTCTAATTCATCCATGTAAGTTATCACCGATTCATTAGTGTATGGATGAGAATTATTTGATACGTTTTGATTCATTGATATTGCACGAGTAACCTTGATGAATCACTACACACTTAACCAGAAATGTGGAAGACTCAAGTTATTACTTAATATTTATGTAGCTACTAATATATTCTTTACCGGTTTATGAATAACTGAACTGATCGCCTCAAAATGTCTTTCCTTCAAGAGTTCCACTCCTTGAACCACTTGAATCATACTTCTAAATTCCAAAGCCCGAACGTCACCAGTTTCACAAATTTTCAAATTGGAAAAATTCGATTCTGTATATTCATTAGAAAGGATAAAAGAGAATTGAACAAACGAAGATAAAAATATCATTAGGAATTTTTTAATGGGCTTAGTACTTGATGCCGGTAATTAACGATTCAAAATTTTAGTGACTCGTAACATGAAATTCAACATTGTGCGTGGCATACTCGTTTTCATTTGCTGTCTCTCCGTAATTTTATCAAGGCCAACGCTTCGAATGACTCTCAACTACTGTTGAAAGATGGAGAAGGGAGGCCAACGGGGTCGCACTATCATCATCAATGACGTATTCGAATCCTACCATTTTCTATGGCCATACGAGAGATTGATTATAGGAGGGGTTTTGTATTTTCTCCATTTGGTTTTACTTTGCTATTCCAGCAGTCATTGGCATGCAAACTAGTTCGGTATTCAATGTTAAAGGAAACCGAATAGATTGAAAACCTCAACGAAATGTCTCGAAATAGCTTTCTTTGGTCATTAAAGTAGAATAATTTAATTTTTTAGTTTTTTCGGGAGGCAATTTTTTGGTTGAAACTTCAAGGACGCGCTCTTCGTAGTATTCCGTATGTCCTTAAATAGCCCATTGAAAAATTGAATAAAATCGCAAAATTGAGATGAGAAGGATGTGCAATTATTTTGGTCAAATCTATTGCATAACTGTAAGATATCGAACCTCTCCGACCGTCGTCAAGCAAACAACCCACTGGGAGTTCTTGGCTCCCATTCGGTCGCTCAGCTCAACATTCCTCCAGTGACAACTGTGATAATTGGGTCATGTCGATCAGTCAGGATAATAGAGTATAGGAATTGTTCAAATATGAATATGAAAATTTTAATTAAATAAACTAAACATTATAGTGTTTGAGTGATTATGAATTCAAGGCAAAAGTGTTGTCTGCATTGTCCGGGTACCTGGGTATCGTCACAGATTCGTAGAGAGCACACTTGCTGTTTACCAACATACGTCAAAGGTAATTTGAAGCTTTCGTCCTTGAAACAATTCGTACCAGGTGAATCTGAAAGGAAAGACAGACTGGCACGAAAAAATTTAGGAGAATCAGATAAGAAAATGTCGTTGTCTCGACAAAATTCGGTTTACGACAGATTTGCCATTGCTAAAAAATTTCATTCGGAAAACCTGGAACATCAGCCACTGCCAGATAAAGTAGATGATTCAGTATTCAAGAATATCAGACCAAATAGAGATGCAATACTCAGTAGGTCATCTCCTGACTTGACTAAACTCGGTAGAGAAGCACATAGACAATCAAATAGAGGTATGAGAGGCCATCAATTACGCACATCATTACAATATGGACCAAGCTTGGGATGTAAAACACCAACAACTAATATGGATTTAGCAATTTGTTGGGAAGCACCGATTGATCCGAATTATGAGCCCATGTGGCCAGTTCACATAGATGGATCCGATGGGGGACCAGCACCGGCTGTTTTTGCTTTAGTGCAGCACGAGCCGGGAGATGAAAAAGCATATAAATCTCCAGTCGAGAGATTCGAAGCGAAATTTATAAACGTAAAAGGTCGTAATCGACGTGATGATGAAAAGTGTCAGACCTGTGATAAAATTCATGAAAATGGAAACGATGATCTGAGTGAACATTTCGATGGCATCAATATAACTGAGGAAGCTGAAGACAATAGAATAACGAAATCTACTACCTACGGATGTCCGAATCCCAGGAAAAGACAACCAGTGCATCTTCGAAATTGTATGCCCTGTCACTGCAAGGGAGATAGATTAAAAAGACCGAGGTGTATTCATTCAGCTCTTGATTATCAGGGAACAAGTAGACATATTAAAAGGAATGGCTTGCCCAATAAAATAATAGTGCCACGTCCCAGAACACCCTATGCCAAACGTAATTTCTGTATCGATACTCTAACGCCACCTTTCAACCTTGTTGAAGGATGTCGAGATGCTGACTATCCGGAGCACTGGCGCCTAACTTCTGTGTATCAACAATCCTACAAAAATCCAAAAAATCAATAACAATCGACTCACACCAATATACAGTAGTTTCAAATTTTAATGACTTACCATCGAATAATTACTAGTTGAGAATATATTTACAAAATTATATAAAAATCATTTAGGCTGTTTTATTTGACTTTTCCAATTTCGTAAGTGCAAGTTTCTGAAGTTGATTAAGCAAACTAGTATGGGGGGTAACCAGAGGAAGGAAATCAGAACGTTTTATAATTGCCAATTCACAAATTTCTAGTGCTCTCACTGTAATGAGGCATTTTTCATTCTCTATAATTAGGGCTGTTTCTCCAAAATAGGAACCTTTCTCCAGTCGACATATTTGTTCATCGTGATTATTCGTTACATTCACTGTACCACAACATATGTAATAGAGGGACTCTCCAACAGTTCCACACTTGATTATTATATCATTAGGCAAGTACATTTCGTTTTTCACCAGAACAACTACTTGAGACAGCATATATCGGGGTAAATACTTGAATAATTCTACTCTTCTCAGGAAATCTTGATAATTGTGTAACAACAACTCCTACAATAATTCATTGTCAATGGAATGATATTTGTATTGTAATCTATTTCATTTGTTGAATCAGCACTTTACCTCACGTAAATTTGGAGACACTTGCGCAATGATTAATTTGTCTTTATCAATATTTTTTTGGTAATATTTGTAGTATGCAAACAGGCGGTTTCGAATGGAATGGGGAAGTTCCTTATATTTCATGTACTCATGAAACTGTTGGAAATTTCGAACATTTCTTTTTGTTGTTGAATGGAATATTGTCATCAATTGCAAAAATTGGGCTATAGAAATTCAAATGGAATCAGAATAATTAAAATAAAAGGAATAAAAACTAAATACTATACCTAACATGTAAATAAAGCCAATTCTTCCTACAATTGTAAGGAATAAATTGAAAAGAATATCTTCGGTTGTTTTAACGTGTAGATAATGACTGGAACTCATTAAAGCAATTGTTGCTCTATTGGCAGACGTAATGTATCTCCTGAATATCGTGTCTCGATTTCGCATGTAATCAAAAGATAACCAGGTTCTGTTTATCGTTTAAAAAAATCTAATATTCGTGTCATCACTTGCATTATGTTTACGATTTTGAAAAAATCTATTGTTAGAGTGTTGCTCACCGTTGATTGGGATTCTGTCCAGTAATGTTTTCAACAACCAAAGGTATGTACAATTCTAAACATGTTGCCCAATGCATACAAATAATTATTATTATCAACATTTCCACAATTTTAGTTTTTTGAAAGGATACTTTGTACAGCTGCAATTAATGAGTGATTATTTGAAATTCACACGCAACTCTCCTTCCATTGTATTCTTACGTGAGAAATTTCTTGAATAGAAATTATTAGATTTCGAATTCTAATTATTTTTAATATATTTGAAACTGTCCAATACCAATCCACTTCATTCGTAAAAGTAAACAGATTCCATACGATGTAAATTATCTCGAAGGGAAAACCAGATAAAAAATCCAATATGAAGAATGTTTGCAAATATTCGCTAAAATGAATAGTAATAAAACTTTTAATTCAAAAAGTAATCAAGCTACCAGTTGTGAAAATATAAATATAGACTTTATAATGGAATTAACATATTCCATAAAGAAACATGAGCGTCACAGATGAAACATGAAACATTTTAATTTTATAAACAAAGTAAATTGAGCACTCACCGAATTACAACTCTTCTCTCCAAAATAACGGCTCTGGTTATTGAATCGAAATAACCAATGAAAAAATTGGAGATTATATCGAGTGAAAATACAATATTTAAAAAGAGGAATAAATGTAAGTAGTCTTGCTGATGATCGAAATAAAATGTAAGAAGAAATGGCACTAAAATCAAGCAGATGAACGTGAAGAGTGACATAAAGATATTCCAGTGATTTCTCACATCACTGAATGGATGAATTATGTACGGATAATTTTTTATATGCCTATCAATTTCATGAGCAATACTCGCTGAACTCTTGATGTATATTCTTGTCGTACGATGTTGTTCAGAAAGAATACAACGCTTGACAACATATCTTTTGAAGCGATTTATCACGCCAGTTCCGGGAATAAGTTCTTTTACCTCATCCTCCTTTCTTTCTTTTTGACATATATGAACAACAGGACTAACCTGTTTAATATAAAAAAACTTGAAACTTATCGTCATTGTTTTATCAATACCACCATGCATAACTTGATCTCTCGGCACAGTTTCATCGGGTATCAATGGCAGTAACTTCATATTTTCTTTCCTTTATTTTCCATCACTGAATTAGTAATACTGATAATATCTGTCAGGGATTTTTTAAAATTCTATCTAGTCTCTCTATTTTTTTAATTGATAACTTTGTAGTTGAAGTTATCTGAAGTTGGACGATAAAACTATGAAAACTAGGGGTGTGCGAATAGTGTTTGAATTGAATTGAATTGAATAATACTATTCAATTCAAAAAATGAATTGAATATTCAAAATATGAATCCAAAAT
>JABSMS010071872.1:0-19095 GCA_018902275.1 Aleiodes sp. PSUC_FEM 10030003
GAAATGAGCTCACCTTTCAGCTGGTTTTTGAGTTTTTGCGCTACGACCAATAGAACCGGAGATATTCCCAAAAAAGTGAATTTTTTCCATTTTCGGAAAGGGAACCCCTTCAAATCTTGACCGAAAACTCGAATTTTCAAACAAATAAAAAAAATCAATTTTGACACATTTTGCTCCTACTAAAATTTCCTCAGCTTTCCAATGGAATCATCAGAAAATCTCCATCTGGAACCGTTCGATTCGCGTGTCCATTTTACCCCACCTTCCCCTAATGTAATTATGTTTTTTATTAATGGCTTCATTATCTTCTTCTGTTTGCAGAGATTCCGAAGAATGAATACAACAACAAGAATCAGTCGACAGGAAATAGCCCAATAAAGGTCGAGCTTCAGAACAACATGGACAGGTAAGACGGATAACTTTTTCCTACGATCGATCACCCCGTGTATTCATGACACACTCATTTCTAAACTGAGGGGGAAGAAAGAAAAAAGAAGGAAAATTGCAACGGCTTCTGTTGTGACTGGGAAAACTTGCTAAAAATCCAGGGTAACATTGATTTCTTCCTCTATTCTACTCTCTCCCAAAAAATTGTGCTTCCTCATTCTTTAAACTCTCAACGTGAATTGAGAATGAACTCGGGTTGTAAACCATGAATCATTCTCTCTCATTCATCGAGAGAATAATACAATGACGAAGGGTACAGTGTGTTTGAGAGAATACAGAATTTTGTAAAGTTACTTGTGGAGTTTACTGTGGAAAATCGTACGACTCTCGAAAATGTCCAGAGGTCCTTAGAAACATTCGCTCTTTGAGGACCCTTGAGAGCGCGCTCCCGTTCCCCTGAGACCCCATGGACTGGCCCAAATGATAAAAGAACCCCTCTGTGGTAGAGAAGAAGGGAAAAAACCAGACGCCCTCAAACCATTGAGGAAAAAAATCATAATTTCTTCACTCATAAAAAAATCCTGAGGCTTACATCATGTTCACTTGTTTTCTACCGAGAGTCAGGGGAATGACATTGACATTTCCCCTATCACTAGAAATATCAAGAAACAATTTATCCTCCTCAAATTTAAGTAAAAAATAATCAGAGAGAAACTAACTCAGTTTCACATCTTCGTAGAAATTCTCTCAGCTTCTTTTATCAGCAGATAACATTTTCCTAAGCTCTAAATCATTCCACAACTAGACAAGCAGTAGAAAAAAAATTCTATTCCCTTTTCTCTCATTTTAACAAGCACGAAAGAAATGTAAACTCTGTCTATCTCGTTTAAATATTATGGTTGGACTCGTCTTCCGTTCAGTCACTGAAAAACCTCCTCAGACCAGTATAAACACTTTCGTTAGTCGGTTTTTGCCTCGTGATCCAAAAGCCCAAGAGAGAAAAAAGCCAAACTCTCTTCCCATGAATGTTCCAGTGTCCACTCACGAGCGAAGGCAAAAATCGCTGAGTGCATAAAAAAAAGCCTAGTGAACTAAAAAAAGAGACATGAAAAATCGTAAATCACTCGTTCGATGCCATTCAACCGATTGAGACACATCTCCCATCCATATCTACACATGTTCGGTTTAAGTGCTACCATCTGGGACGTCTGGTCCGATTAGAGACGGTTTTTCAAACCTCAAAACTGATGCAAGGAATAAAAACACCCACGTCTGCTCAAACTCATGCAGCCCTGAACCATAAAGATACATCATATCTTTCGGTTGGATACCTGTGAGTGATGTGAGCCAGAAGAAAGCCATTAAAATAAATGTACAATATATATATTTATTCTTCCCAATTTCCAAAACACCAATTATTTTTGAAATATACCCTCCAAAAATTTATGTAGCTACATATTTCTTGTAGCTTCACAAATCGCATCTCAAATCCGATTATCATCGTTTCTTTTTAAAATAGTTTAACGAAATGAATTCATTTTGATTGATTAAAGGGTACCACTACCATACGGTCACGCACCATCAATGATTCCAATGAGGAGACAAAGTATTCGCTGTCATTTTCGCAAAGGCAGCTGGAGCAGCTGGTGCAGCTGGAAGCTCATAGCCATAGTAGTGATAATGGTCTCACTGTGTTTGACAGCAGCTCTCACCTACGTAGCTGGTACGTATTGCCAACAAAAAACTAATAATTCATATCGTCGCGCAGAGTCAAAAGGGCGTAAGTGCCATTTTTTTTAATCTACCGAAATTGAATCTACATTCATTTTTTCATAAGAATACTAACTTACGCCCTTTTATTATTCAGCAAGATAAAATGGCGCTCACGCCCTTTTGATTCTAGTGCGTCGATATTCAATCACCACGAAAATCCTAACACACGTTTCATCTTCCCTTCTAACCAATAACCCCTCCTGTATCTTCTGTTATTTTAATTCAAGCTTCGAATATAGTGAACTGGTCGTATCAAGGGACGAAGGCCTGCACAGTACTTGTTGGTGACAATGGCGACAGCAAGACGCCGTCAGAGACGAAAAATTCATCATCCACATCGTCAACATCATCAACACCCGGCGGTAGATCGAGACAGCCATCATCCGGAGGTAATAGCCGGGAATCATTTGATTTTTACAGTCGTAAACGTAGAGACACATATCAGCATGATAATTCGCACAGTTCTAATAATGAAGAATTGAGTAGTTTAACGGATGTTACAATGCATGATGGTGATGGTATTGGGATTAATCAGAAAATTACGATGACTCGGGATGAGTCGAGTGATTTAGCTAATTTTGGTGATGGTAGTTCTAGTGTTTCTATGTCTCATGCTTCTGATACTCCCCATTCTCATGATTTTACAACCACCGAGGATCATTCACTAAGTACAGAGATAATTTCATTGCCTGAAGTAACCACAGCATCTCATTACGAATTCAGCGAGATTACTCAAGGTATTAATGAAGATTTGCGTAACTCTGTTGATGAAACTGTCGAAATTAGTACGGAGAGTTCATCTGAGGATGATTCGTTAACTGAAGAGACGCCTGAATTATTTCCGAAGGAGATAAACGTCGATGAGCCCGATGATTCAGGTAAGTTGAACGTCGAGTGGGCCGAAAGAGAGGATGAAAACGTTACCGAGAATATTCTGAAGGTCACTGACGAACTCTCCGAAGAATTGGTGTCATCAAAGACCGAAGTTCCTCGATTCCACGTCGATAAAGCCGAAGAGCCCCAACGCGATTATCCGATTCCGATTTTCAATGATTTCAATGACGAAGTCGAGATAATAAAGCTAGACGAAGGGAAATCAACAACCAAACAAAAGACTATGTACAACCCCCTCGAAGATGATAAATACGTGAAGAACATTGAACCAAACTTAATAACGAATGACGTGAAGGAGACAGAATCATCCGAAAACTTTAGAGATCTCGCCAACGAGGATTTGAGTGTCATAATGAAGAAGGGAAGTGACGAAGAATTCTTGCGTGAATTCAATCGACGTTTTCGTGATCGTGGAAGCGCCGACAATCATCCATCATCAATTTCATCATCGCCCACGATAATTGAAACGTCCCACCAAGATTCACCGCATGAATTGCATGACTCGGAGTCTTCCAATAACCCAACAAAGACTAACAAACACAATGTACTAACAACCGGTGAAGGAAGCTCAGAAGTACCCACGAGTCATATCAACGTCGATGAAAACACACGTCGTTTACACGTTAACGTAACAATATCAACTGAGGATGAATTTTCACAATCAAAACCCATCTATATTCTATCAGTATCAATACCAAACGATGGTAATTCTAATAACATTATTCCTCAAATTAACATTGGGCCCGCGCAACTTCAGAAAACTAATGAGGCTTTAGAGATACCACTACCACCACCACCACAACCGCCGATTGAACCGCCGCCAATTTGGGGTGGTGGTGAGTGTGAGTGTTCTTGTCCATGCATGGAAACGTCCTCTGACGAATGGGACAATTTTCCAGTTTACGAAAATTCACAAAGCACCGATGAAGAATCGGCTAACGACGATGACGAAACGACTCTCAATAAATCCAAAGAAATTCCAGTAGCATTCAATGAAACTAGTACTGAGGAATACTCTCCAAGCACATCAACCGAAGATTTTAGTGCTTCGACCACTGAAGTGGCTGAGACTGTTTCTGATGGAGAGACTAGTACCACTGATACCAATCTTTGTGGAAGTACTCCAATTCCCCCAGAGCCCACTATTCTCATTCTCGAAGGTGAGGTTCTCGTTTCTTCATGAGTTTTATTTTTATCTACTTTCTTTACAGTCAAAGAAATTAACTCTTGCACGATAGTTTTTGATACTGCTGATTGCCGCTTTTTTAACACTTTTTTTATGACCTCAAGTTTGTAGATTGAGTGATTAACAAGAACAATAACTGGTGCGTATGGTTTATTAAGTTAGAGATAATTAAAGAATTGGAATTGCTACTCCGCAAAAGCATTTTGTCTTCTCAAATTCAGTCTCGGTTGTCCTTGAGAATTTCCAAAGGAACGTTTCATCAATAATCCTTTGGAATTTCGCAAGACAATCAGGAGAGACCAGATACCGTAACGATTCAGAGAATAGAAATTTTTAATGGGTTTAATTCCGATAATGATTATAGGTGCAAGGACCTTCCCAGCAAGGTCATTCCCACCAGATGGAACGACATTTGCTCAGGTGAGCCTTGGCCAACGTCTAAGCAAAGAAATACCAGCCTACAGCTATTGGAACATGCAATTTTATCAATCCGAAGCGGCCTATGTACGTTTTGATTACAACATCCCTCGGGGTGCTAGTATCGGTGTTTACGCGAGAAGAAATGCTCTGCCAACACACACGCAGTACGATCTACTGGAGGTACTCAGTGGATTTAAAGCGAGGACAACAAGAGCATCACATGTTAGTGTCATTGTATGTGATAATATTTATGTTTTTATTTGCGAATCCTTTTCTTTTTTTTCATCTTTTCAAACTTCCTTTCACACGCTTATTCTCTTTGTCTTTTATGGATAATAAACACTTACCAAACACAAAATCCTGTCTTCCTCCATTGCCCGCCATTTTGTATTCTTTTATTCATTTTTTTCACTATTGTTCATTACTTAATTCACTGTTCATTATTTCGTTCACGGCAACTTTAATCGCGGTGGAAAATAATTCAATGTAACAATGACCCGACATTTTGGATTTCTTTGCTATTCCGTGCACATTTGAAGTCATCATTTATTTTGTCTCCCACAATCACACGTTGCTTCTTTCGTAAATATCTCAGAAACGACGACGTTTACGGAAATTCACCAAGAGACCTTTTTTGTAGCTCTTGAAATTCTCTACAAAAAAGTTCTGAAGCAAATTTCTTCTAACCCCACTCGTTTCAAAGATATCTACGAAAGAGCCTCCAACAATTGTTTCCACTATGACCAATCAACTAAAAATCCTTCAATAAATATGCAATTTCCTCAATTCGACAGCCTTCAATAAAGAAAGAAGTAACTCACTACATGGAACCCGGTCACTGGTTCTTATCCCTCTACAACGACGACGGCGATCCACAAGAAGTCTCATTCATAGCGGTAATTGCCGAAGACATGACACACAATTGTCCAAACGGCTGCAGTGGCAAAGGCGAATGTCTACTTGGCCATTGCCAATGTAATCCTGGTTTTGGTGGTGAAGACTGTAGTGAAAGTGTTTGTCCCGTACTATGCAGCCAACGTGGTGAATATATTAATGGTGAATGCCAGTGTAATCCAGGATGGAAGGGTAAAGAGTGTTCATTGAGACACGATGAGTGCGAAGTGCCTGATTGTAATGGCCATGGACATTGTACCAATGGGAAGTGTAATTGTGTGCGTGGTTATAAGGGTAAATTTTGTGAGGAACCTGATTGTCCACACCCAACGTGTTCTGGTCATGGTTTTTGCGCTGAGGGTACGTGTATCTGTAAAAAAGGATGGAAGGGCGCTGACTGCAGTCAAATGGATAAAGAGGCACTCCAGTGCTTACCTGACTGTACTGGACATGGTAATTTTGATTTGGAGAGCCAAACGTGTCATTGTGAGCCAATGTGGTCTGGTGATGACTGCTCGAAAGGTAAAATATTCATTCAATAAAATTAATTATGAATTTATTAATTAAATTGTAAACTGAGATGCGTTGAGAAACTCACTTCTGCCTTATTTCGTGAATATTGAGGAAACTATGAGGTTTACGAGGATTTATCAAGAAACCTTTTTTGTAGCTGATGAAATTCTCTACGAAAAGAGTCTCTTAATATTTTCCTCGAGATCTACTCATTTCAAAGATATTTGCAAAAGAATGTACATAGAAAATTTTTATTTATATTTCTTTTTCCTTTTATCCCTGAATTTTATGAAATATCTCCGTAAATAATGGAGGTAGACAAAATCTTGTAACAGTTTTTATTCAGACGAAAAAGAGTTACGAGAAAGGTAATTACTCAATTTTCTCTATCCCTTTTCGATTCCGGAATATGCAATGAAACGTCATAAATGGAAAATTTTACTTTTGAATTCTTCCGTGAATATTCTAAACTGCGAGGTTTACGAATATTCATCAAGAGACCTCTTTTATAGCTCATGAAATTCTTTAAAAAAAGGATTCTTCTCATTTCTCTCTAAATCTACTCGTTTCAGAGACATCCGCAAAAGAACCTACAAGAGAAATTTCAACTTACATTTCTTTCTCCTTTTACAACTAAATTTTATTAATTTATAACTACTTCATCAAGTTTATCCCAACTCAATTTGTTTCTTTCATTTATTCTCGAATAAATGAAGAAATAACGGTCATAAAAATTAATTAATTCAAACAAGATTTTATAGAATACCTCTGTAAATAATGGCGATAGAGAAAATTCTGTTGAAGCCTTTTTCGTTCAGAAGTCATTACCAAAATTCCCCATCTCCCCTAGAATCCGAGATATTCAGTAAAACGTGAATACTCGTCCCACTTTCACAATTTATTAACCCAACATTTTTCTGAAATTTCCTCTAGAACTCTGCGATTTAGACTGCGGACCGCACGGACACTGTGTCGACAATGCATGCGATTGTCTACCTGGTTGGTCCGGTGAGCTATGCAATTTGAAACAGTGTGATCCACGTTGTAACGAGCATGGACAGTGCAAAAATGGCACGTGCCTGTGTGTAACTGGATGGAATGGACGTCATTGTACAATGGAGGGCTGTCCAAATTCCTGTTCGGGTCATGGACAGTGCAGAGTTAATGGTGATGCACAGTGGGAGTGTCGTTGTTACGAAGGATGGGACGGAAAAGATTGCAGTGTTTTGTTGGAGCAAAATTGCAATGATGGCAAGGATAATGACAGAGGTAATTCGTTATCCCGTTAAAAAGAACAGAATGAAGAATCTTCGCCATACAAATTCATTTCGCGATTCTTTCGCGAATATCTCGGAAACTAATGGAGATACGCCCTTTTTGTTCTAAGGCTTTTTTGTAGAGAATTTCAAGAGCTACAAAAAAGCCTCAGGGCAAAAAGGACGTATCTCCATTGATTCCCGAGATATTTCAGAAAAACCGGTGACAGAAAAAATCGACTCATTCTGTTTTACCTCTTCAGTACTGAATTCGTTCCAGTGCCATTCTCACTTCAACAATTTATTTGAATTCGAACAATCATTAATTCAATTTCTTCTTGAAATCTCCAGATGGTCTCATCGATTGCGCTGATCCTGAATGTTGTGCGAATCATGCCTGCAGAGGCAGTCAACTCTGCGTCTCAGCTCCGAAACCAATTGACATACTCCTACGCAAACAGCCGCCAGCAATAACTGCTTCATTCTTTGAGCGCATGAAATTCCTGATCGACGAGGGGAGTCTCCAAAATTACGCTCGACAAGAGACCTTCAACGAGAGGTAAGTTCCGCCAACTTTGTCCTTCAATTTTATTCATTAATTTAGAGAAAAAAAAAAGAAAAAAATGATGTTAAATATTATAATCGACCTATTCGTCCGTCCTGATCTCAATTATTTTGCGTCTATTTGATATTCCAAGGATGTTGAAAGTGTTGATTGTTCTATTCTATATTTAACGAATTTAACCGAAAAACACAGTAAAATAATATTCATTAACTGAACACATAATTAATAATGTAATGTCTTTTATCATGAAATTGTCTAACACTTGTTTGTCTAACATGATAACACACGTATCCACATTTTAGACGATACAAAACATGAAAATTAGAAGAATTAATTTCTCTTATTTTCAAAATAATTAAACTGATTATTAAGAATAACTACATGCGTTGTTGTGACCCGTGTTTAAATCACATCCCAACAGTTTTGTACATATGTTTTTGTATATATGTGTGGCGCGAGAGTGTTGAACCCGCACCCAATTATTTATCCCCCTCTGAAAAAGAAAATTATCCATTCATTTTTGAATCACATTTATTTCTCTATCATTCTCCTTCAATCTGACCTAAATCTCATGTTTCTTCAATAAAAGAGAATTCTTCTATTATTATTTTTCTATTTATTTTTCACTCTATTGTCCGTTCGAGTGGAGCTTGCGTGAATGTACGATAAATTTCGTGCTTATTTGTAATTAAAAATACATCAGGATGAGAGAATCAGAGTTAAAAAAAAGAATTATTCAGGGAAATAGGAAATTTCTTTCATTTGTAGAAAAATGCTTTTTGGTTATTCGAATATAATAAATTATTCAAATTGAATAATTTACTTTGACGATTAATTTAAAAAAAGAAAAGGCCATTCTATTGAATAATATCGCTCGTACAAAATTGCTGAGTGAATCATTAATTTTATTCTTTTTATTATATGAATTGAATACACAAATTTAACAATGAATAAATTATTGTCTTTTTCAATTCATTGATTAAATTCATATTCAATTGTCAAACAATGCTGGCACAAAGAATTACCGTTTGATTTTGAGAAAAGCATTTTTCTAGCTTCATCTCTGTACAAAAATACATCCAATTTTCTTTCTTTTTTTTTTAATTTATTAAAATCGTAAACGAATGAAAAAAAAATTGAAGAAAAAAAAACACATTTTAACTGGGCTCTGTTTTATCCGTGCTGCTCGGTCAGTGTGTTCTGGAATCACTTCAATACAAGGTAAGACAATTCTGTCGATGATGCGGTGAGAATGAGTGAAAAAAAGAGCTCGTAGTTTTTTTTCAATTAAAAATTAAAAGAGAAAGCGTCGAGGGTTGTTTTTTCCTCTTTATTTGAAAGTTTTTGATAGTTTTTTTTCTTGTACAATGAAAATTTGTGAAGCGATCGACGTTCAACGTTCGCTTATTTGCATTGACATAATTCGAATTTTTCCTGCATCCAAGTGACAAATAAAACGTTTTTCTTTCACGAAAGTGGAATATATATGATTAGGACCGTATGTGTGTGTATGTTTTTTGTCAATTTATTGAAAAAAATGAGGAAATTTTTTCACTGTTTTTCCTCATTTTTTTACCTCGTTTTCACTTTCTGTGCGGCATGATTCTGTGGAAATCGTCATTTTTTCTGCTTAATGAAGAAATTCTCATTATTTTTAATGGTTTGAATTATTTTTTAATTGTTCTACTTTTTTTAATCATTAATTAGTAATGACGATAATATACAGAACATGTCAATTTCACGTGTCGTCTGATCATTGTTAATACACTTAATCGTTGCATGGTTTAGTTACTTTATTATTCCTACGTTGTGTTTCGTGACTTTTTATGTTGAGCTTTCAGATGAACTTTGTGTTTAATCGTGTAATAAAAATACATATTTAATTAGGACTATAATTTGAGTATCGCCTTTGACACAGAAAATTTGAATAAAAAAATCATGGATTAATGAAAGTTTTCTGATGAAAAACCGAAATTAACAAAAACTTGAAAAAATTCTCCATCAAATGAAAATCAAGGAAAAATAATAGATTTCGCTTATTTCGTAGTTATTGCGCACATTGAAAGAGTAGTTTAATTTATTTTTCTTGTGTAAAGCAAACAAAAAAAAGTGCAGAATTAATGGAGTACTTTGATGAAAAAAAATTTAATACAATTTCATTTCTTTTTTTCAATAGTCGTTCGGCAGTTGTACGCGGACGTGTGGTAACGTCACTTGGTACTGGTTTGATGGGTGTACGAGTCAGTACCAGTACACCACTCGAAGGTTTTACCCTGACAAGAGACGACGGTTGGTTCGATCTACTCGTAAATGGTGGTGGTGCTGTCACACTTCAATTTGGAAGATCGCCATTCAAACCACAGACCCACATAGTGTTCGTGCCATGGAACGAGGTAATTCGATAATTCCAACCGACAGAATAGAAAAAAAAATCTCAAAAAACTCCCTGTCCCTCATAATTCTCGAATTTCATTTCTTCCATGTTAATCATCACTTAAATAATGTGATTCGTCTTTCCCTTCAGGTCGTCATAATTGACAGAATTGTGATGAGCACGGCGGATGAGAAGGCAATCATTCACGTTCCACATGCATGCGCAGCTCATGATTACGACCAGATGAAGCCAGTTGTCCTGGCAACATGGAAACACGGCTTCCAGGGTGCTTGTCCAGAGAAAAGTGCGATTCTGGCTGAATCCCAGGTGGTCCAAGAGAGCCTGCAGATTCCTGGGACCGGTCTCAATCTCGTTTATCACAGTTCACGAGCAGCTGGATATCTCTCCACCATTCAGCTCCAACTGACACCAGAAACAATTCCACCGACTCTGAATCTCATTCACCTGAGAATCACAATCGAGGGAATTCTCTTCGAGAAGACCTTCGAGGCAGATCCAGTTATCAAATTCACCTACGCCTGGAATCGCCTCAATGTGTATCGTCAACGAGTTTATGGCGTCACAACAGCAATGGTCAAAGTTGGATACGAGTACAGTGACTGCAAAGACGTAATCTGGGACGTCCAAACCACGAAATTAAGCGGTCACGACATGTCAATCTCTGAAGTAGGTGGATGGAACTTGGATATTCACCACAGATACAATTTCCACGAGGGAATTCTCCAGAAAGGCGATGGCTCCAACATCTACCTCAAGCACAAACCCAGGGTCATACTAACAACAATGGGCGACGGACACCAGAGACCACTAGAGTGCTACGATTGTGACGGCCAAGCTTACAAACAGAGGTTGCTAGCGCCAGTGGCTCTAGCAGCATCACCAGATGGATCGATCTTCGTTGGTGACTTCAATCTCATCAGGAAAATCCTAGTCGATGGAACAGTGAAGACAGTTGTTCGTCTGAATGCCACACGAGTCTCATACAGATATCACATCGCTCTGAGTCCATTGGACGGTGTTCTCTACATCTCAGATCCAGAATCTCATCAGATCATTCGCATTCGTGATCCAAATGACTACACTGATCCAGATCACAATTGGGAGGCAGTTGTTGGTTCTGGTGAACGGTGTCTTCCTGGTGATGAGGCACATTGTGGCGATGGTGCATTAGCGCGTGATGCTAAACTGGCTTATCCAAAGGGCGTAGCTGTATCAGCTGACAATGTTCTTTACTTCGCTGATGGCACTAACATACGGATGGTTGACAGAGACGGTATCATAACAACAGTAATTGGTAATCACATGCACAAATCTCATTGGAAGCCCATTCCATGTGAGGGAACATTGAATGTCGAGGAGGTTCATTTGCGCTGGCCCACAGAGCTAGCCATTAACCCCCTCGACAATTCTCTTCACATGATCGATGATCATATGGTGCTGCAATTAGCACCGGATGGAAGAGTTAAAGTTGTTGCTGGTAGACCACTCCACTGTGCTAGCCCATCATCAAGCTTCGATACTGAGCTTGCAACACATGCTACGCTCGTAATGCCACAGAGCATTGCATTCGGACCATCTGGCAATCTTTACATTGCCGAGAGTGATTCACAGAGAATCAACAGGGTCAGGGTAATTGGTACCGATGGCAAAATAACACCTTATGCCGGCGCTGAATCCAAGTGTAACTGTTTGGAGCGCGGCTGCGATTGTTTCGAGGCTGATCATTATCTCGCGTCAACTGCCAAATTCAATACTATTTCTGCGGTTGCTGTTTCACCTGACGGCGTCGTGCACATTGGCGATCAAGCTAACTACAGGATAAGATCGGTTATGGCGAGCATTCCTGATGCAAATGGTGCGAGGGAATACGAGATTTATTCACCGGACACCCAGGAAATTTACGTGTTTAATCGCTTTGGACAACACATTGCTACCAAAAACATTCTGACTGGAGAAACTTGCTATCTTTTTACCTACAACGTCAACACGAGCAATGGAAAACTCAGTACTGTTACTGACGCATCTGGAAACAAAATCTTCCTACTGCGGGATTATACGGGCCAGGTTAATTCAATTGAAAATACTAAAGGACAGAAGTGCAGACTGAGAATGTCCAGAATGAAGATGCTTCATGAATTGAGTACACCGGATAATTACAACGTTACTTTTGATTATCATGGACCAACTGGTTTACTGAAGACGAAACTCGATAGTACTGGAAGAAGCTACGTTTATAATTACGATGAATTCGGCAGATTAACGTCAGCAGTCACGCCGACTGGAAAAGTCATTGGATTAACCTTCGATCTGAGTCCGAAAGGCGCAACGGTGAAAGTTGGACAGAACAACAGAAAACCAGTCTCGATGTTGATAAAGGGATCATCTGTCGTCACGAAAGTTGGTGAAGCCGAGCAGAGAACAACAGTTTCCGGCGATGGTTCAGTTGGTCGTGTGACGCCCTGGGCGCATACGGTCAGTACCGACACACTTCCGTACGCAATTCTAGCAGAAATCGAGCCGCTTCTTGGCGAAAGTTATCCAGTGCCGGCTAAACAGCGCACTGAAATATCTGGTGACCTTGCCAACAGATTCGAGTGGAGATACTTCTTGAGGAAAGTTCAGGGCAAGAACAGAGGTAACACGAAGGCGGTTGCGCAGGTTGGAAGAAAGCTCCGGGTCAATGGAGATGTTCTTCTGTCGCTTGAATACGACAGAGAGACGAACACAGTTGCAGTTTTCATTGACGACAGAGTTGAACTCTTGAATGTCACTTATGACAGAAACGCGAGGCCTCTGAAGTGGGGACCGAGGAACGGAATTTTCGCCGGTGTTGATCTCGAATACGATAGGTTCAGCAGACTTACCAAGTGGACCTGGGGAGATATAAGCGAAACTTACGGGTTCGATCGTGCTGGAAGACTCTACGAGATCAAGTACAGCGATGGTACATCAATGGTTTACGCATTCAAAGACATGTTCAGCAGTTTGCCACTCAAAGTAACTACCCCAAGAGGCAGTGATTATCTGCTCCAGTATGATGAAGCCGGTGCATTGCAGTCGCTAACAACACCCCGAGGACACATTCATGCATTCTCGCTTCAAACTTCTCTCGGATTCTACAAGTACCAGTACTACTCACCAATGAACAGGCATCCTTACGAAATCCTGTACAATGACGATGGCCAGATACTCGCTAAGGTTTATCCTCATCAAAGTGGCAAAGTTGCTTATGTTTATGATCATGCTGGTAAGCTGGAGACAACGCTCGCTGGACTCTCATCGATCCATTACACTTATCAGGAGACAACTAGCCTCGTTAGAAGTATCGACATAAACGAGCCTAACTTCGAGATGAGAATTGAGTACAAGTATCATGCCGGTATTGTCAAGGACGAGAAGATCAAATTTGGAAGCAAGAGCGGCATGGACAATGCTCACTACCGCTATCAATACGACGGAAACGCGAGAATATCTGGAATCGAAGTCGACATCAATGGAAAACAATTGCCGCAATTACGTCTCAAGTACAACCAGAATCTCGGGGTTCTCGAGGGCGTTGGAGACCTGAGAATCTACAGGAATTCATTCAACCGTTCGGTTATGCAAGACAGCAGCAAACAATTCTTCACGGTCACCGATTACGATGAGCATGCTCGTGTTAAAACAGTCCTGATGAATATCGGTACTATGGATGTATTCAGAATGGAACTGGATTATGATAACAGGAATAGAATCATGATGAGGAAATTGACAATTGGCAAAGAGTCGATGGACAAGAAAGAATGGTCGAGAATGGACAAAATTACTTACAATGCTGATGGACACGTTCTCGAAGTTGCTGATACTGATAATAATTGGCAGTATGCTTATGATGAGAATGGCAATGTCATTGGCGTCACTGAGCACAATGAGAAGATTACTCTGGGCTACGACAGTGGCGACAGAGTTGTGCAGTATGGAGATGTTGAATTTAATTCTTACGACAGCAGGGGATTCGTGGTTATTCGTGGAGAGCATAAATACAGGTGATTATAACGTTTCTAGATCAATTTTACTTGCAGTTATTGAAGAATATCTCGAGAGCTAAGGGAGATAGAGACATTTCTGTGGAAACCTTTTTTGTAGAGAATTTATCGAGCTACAAAAAAGGTTATGACGAAAATTTCGCTAACTCCCATAGGTCTTGCGATATTTTTAAAAAATTGACGAACTTCCATTCAATTCTTTGTTACTCAAAATAAATTGAAATATTAATCGCAAATAATTATTGCCGCAGGTACAATTCCCGAGGTCAACTGATCCACGCCTCAGAGCACAAGAAATTCCAAATTTGGTACTTCTACGATGATCGCGGTCGTCTAGTATCATGGAACGACGACCGAGAAAATATCACTCAATTCTTCTACGCAAATCCCAAGACCCCAGATCTCATTACTCACGTGCACTTCCCGAAGGCTGGAAAAACCTTCCGTTTCCTCTACGATTCACGTAATTTCCTCATGACCGTTGAGACCTCAGAGCAACGTTTCTACGTGGCAACGGATCAGAACGGCTCGCCCCTCGCGCTCTTCGACACTAACGGAAATCTCATGAAGGAAATGCGCAGAACGCCATTCGGCAAAATAATAAAAGACACAAACCCCGATTTTTACCTACCAATTGATTTCCACGGTGGCTTGTTCGATCCAAATACCAAGTTAATCTACCTGAACAAACGCCTGTACGATCCAACAGTTGGACAATGGATGACCCCAGCATGGGAGCAAATGGCGAATGAATTGACAACGCCAACCGACATATTTATCTACAGATTTAGAAACAATGATCCAATAAACTTGAAGCAAAACGTTGAGTACATGACAGATCTTACCAGCTGGCTCAAGCTCTATGGCTACGATATACCCTCAATGCTCGGCTCCGAGTACACAAAGGCAATGGTTTACCAGCCGAGTGCAACGATAACATCACCACAATTGACTCCCGATTTCGGTGTTATGTCTGGACTCCAGTGCATTGTGAATCGCGTACACGAGAAATTCTCGGATCTCGATTTCGTCCCCAAGCCACTCCTCAAATTAGAACCAAAGACGCGAAATTTACTGCCGAGAGTAGCGCACAGGCGCGCTGTGTTTGGTGAAGGCATATTGGTATCGCGAGTTGGTGGTCGTGCATTAGTCAGTGTCGTTGATGGGGTCAACAGTGTCGTCCAGGATGTCGTAACATCGGTATTCAACAACTCGTACTTCCTGTCCCTTCACTTCAGCGTTCACGATCAAGACGTCTTCTATTTTGTCAAGGACAATACACTGAAGATGCGAGACGACATGGAGGAATTGCGTAGACTCGGTGGAATGTTCAACGTTTCAACCCACGAGACAACTGAACACGGGGCTGGTACTTACAAAGAATTGAGGCTTCACAATCCGGACGCTGCTGTTGTAATAAAATACGGTGCTGATCCGGAGCAAGAGCGCCATAGAATACTCAAGCATGCACATAAAAGGGCAGTTGAGAGAGCCTGGGAAATTGAAAAGCAACTTGTTATGGCCGGTTTCCAGGGCCGAGGCGATTGGTCGAAGGAGGAGAAGGATGAGCTTATTGCGAGAGGCACTGTTGACGGATACGAGGGCGTTGATATCCACAGTGTTCACAGGTATCCGCAATTAGCCGACGATCCTGGCAATGTTGCATTCACACGTGACACTAAACGGAAACGGCGAAAGAGCGGCAATAGAAGGAACAGAAATCATAGGCACGACTCGTGATGAGATTATTAAACGTAAAAAATGTGCTCTTTTGTAAATGAAAAATTTAATTAAAAAAACAAAGTAACTCTTTCACGTGTGACAATTTTCCGTGCCATACGAGGAGAGTAATTGAGATGAAATTGAGAGCAAAACGGTTTAACAAATTAAAGTGATCCGTGAAGTGTCAAAATTAAGCTAGTCGCATTTTATTAAACGAAGATATAAAGCTTGTTAAAATGAAAGAGGGGAGTGATTATTTTATTGCAAATAATTATTGAAATAAATCATTGATTAATGATGAAAGAAACTGTAAAAGTGATATGGCGTTTTTTCGCGCTGTGCGTTTTAGACTTTCTAAGGATTACTGTCAATCCCTCAGAGAATGTTTTTTTTGAGGAATATTGATTAATTGTATAAATAAATATTCATGATTAATGATCCAGTAGAATGTATGCACCGAACTCTGATATTCTCGAATTACTGAACATCAATTGTTTGGCTCAGTGCATTGAACAGGGTCTTAATTTAAATTAACACAAAGAATAGTGGACACGAGAGCCCATCGTCCAAGACGTGTTCGTCCAACAAGAATTATCAAGGAATTCATTAATAAAAATGCATTTAACGAGACGTCGCTCTTAGGTTCTCGCCGACTGTTGTTAAGGGAAGAAAAAGCCGTTTGCTAAACGGAGAGATGCAAGTATAAGATTTGAAAAAAAACTGCAGATATTTTTAACATGACGTAAATCTTTTTTTTTTGAGTAAAATTTGTAAATATGGCTAATTAATGGTGAATGTAGATAGTAATATTAATAATGAAAAAAACGGTTCATCGACGCCTGAAAAAATAATCGAGCGCCGCTTTTTTATATGTAAACACTTAATGATTAAGATGAATGAAAAATTAAATTTGAAAAAAATGGTGAACTAGACAAACACGCTCGGGACACGTTTTCAATAAATAGCAAATGAAAATGATGAATTAAATAAATAATAAAAGTTTCTCGATATCGTCGTAGGCACGTTGTAAATAGTTTAAATAGGTTTAAGCGAGTGTTATTGTGTCCGGGCGACTCCGATGAGACTTATTTAAAAGAAAACTGTAATTGAACCAAAAATGGATCAAACTTGATGATAAACCGGAGTTGACGATTTAGAATGGAGAGAAAACACGTAATCAATGTCCAACATTTATTGTAACGTGATGCAAATAATAAAAAAAGTATGAAAGATTTAAAAAAAAAATGCCACGCCTATCTTTCTATTGATAAATAATAAAAAAACATATTTTTTGAACTGTCAGAGAGGTCCTATTTAGTCAAGAAAAAATATATGTCGTGATGAAGCAGATTGAATAACTTGTTCCCTCGCCCAAGCCTAAGAATTAAAGTAAAGAGACTTACGAGTGAAGATAAATTTAAAAAAATCATTAATCGTCAGTGTTACAATATTGGAAGTAGCTGTGGGGACGAAGAGAACTTGATTAAGCGATAATGAAGCAATAGAAAGTATAAACGGAGAAGTGTATATGTATTAATTTATCGGGGGAGTACATATATGCATAGGGATGCCGCGAGCCGACGTAAAGAGAGCCGCTGGTTCGACCGCGTCGTGTTCTATTTAGGTGTATAAAACAATTGAGATGAATCTTTTCAATTAAAAGGATTTTTGTTTGAAAGAAACAGTAATAAATACATAATCATAAACTGCAGAATGAAAATTACGTAAAGTAGTTGACAATTTTTTCGTTCGTTGATTATTGTACTAGTGAAACAAGGAAATTTTTGACGAAATTGAGGGATGTAAGCATAAGTACGTGTATAGCTGCTGGAGATGACAATTTTATTGAGAAGTAGTATTCTTTTTTATTTGCACGTTCACTTTAATTTTATTGGAAGGGATCCTGGGAGATTCCATTTTTCTATGGATAGTTTATTTTGGAAATATCTCGGGAACGGTGGGGTTTAGGGAAAAATTGCAAGAGACATTTTTTGTAGGTCTTTAAATTCTCTAGAGGAAAGGTCTCTTGATGATTTTCGCTAAATCCAGTCGTTGAGGAGATATCTTCAAGAGAAGCTTGAGGAAAAAATTTCTTTTCGTTTTTTCTTAATGGAAATACTAGGATCATTTTATATTACAATTTATCAATGACACATCACAAGAAAATGAAATTTGTACTGCATGAAAAAAAAGTGTATTATATATAGCTGTGTGTGATTACCGTTCAATGTTCACAATCCTCGTAATTTCTTGTGTGCGAAAACCTCAAGGAAGGAAAAATGAGACGAGAAAAAAGAGAGAATAGTTGAAATTCTTTTTGTAAAAAAAATTGCGCGTTTCACTAATTAATGTACATAATTATAATTTTTTACCTTCGTTGTCGTTAAAAGTTTAGCTGCGTCAAAAACAGCCAAACTTGAATACGCAAAGGGAGAGAGAAAAAGCTAAAAAAAAATTAACAAAACGAATAGCCTCGTACTAAAAAAAAAATTATTATACGCTTAACTTGTTATTTTTTGATTGAGTAATTGAAAGAAGGGGGAAAAAATGAAATGAAGAAATTAAACGCGGCTCCCGATGCCTCTGTGAGTTTTTACTGTCATTCTGTCGTTGATCTCTGTATTTGTTCCTTATTCTGTTTGTGTATCGACGATTCAATTCACAGTGAAAAAAAAATTACCGATAATTGTTGATTGGAAGAGGAAAGAAGGATCGAGTTAATTAATTTTTATAATCGAATGAGGATTGCGGGGAAAATGGAGAAATTCAGTGACGGGTGATAAAACGAGAGAAATCGGTTTTTGCTTGGAATTAATTTTTTTAATCTGTCAAAAACTAATGGAGATTAGAGTGCAGCGTCGAAATGATTATTTCTTATTATTTTTCAAAGAAAATTGCATTTTGTGAGAATGAAGTTTTTGAATTTGCATGTCATTGAATAGCCAGGGAAAAATGTGCTGAAAAATACTATAATACAATCGATTTTAAAGAATATGAATTTTCAAGAGGATTTTTTGAATAACTCGAGAACCATTGGTCCGGCAAGGATTGTCTTATATCATTTT
>JABSMS010071882.1:0-19082 GCA_018902275.1 Aleiodes sp. PSUC_FEM 10030003
TTAAAAGGAAATGAGAATTTTAGGAAATTCCTTTCGATTATTTTAATATAACATCTCTCAAAATCTAATAGATTCAGTGAAAATTATCAACATAATTCTTTTATGAGAAATTTTACGACCTATGGAAAAATATACTGATAGATTGCGATAAACTTTGGATATTTTTTGAGAGATAGTTATGCAAGTGTGCATCACTTAATCTTTGCTTTTTCTACTTTTGTTGCAGTTGATAAGTATTTCGAACGTGCAATACGCTATAATGATCATCCAGCTGACCCCACTATTAAAATACATGAGAAATGAAAGAATAAATCCAGTTCACCATCACTATTGTCATGTGTTATTTTAGGATTCAATAAAAAAAAAATCATGAAAAAATAGCAAAAGGTTTGGAAATATTTCTTAATTTATTTGAAAATTTTCAGTGGCCGAAAGGTAAACGAGTCCACTTGGTTTGATCACAAGAAGAAAACCTTGAGGGGGGGGGGGATTTTATATCTTTCTCCTCTTGCCCTGTATCCAAGGTTGTACTGTGAATTTTACGACGACCATTAGCAAAGCCATGTAAGTCGTCACAACAGGGGCATATGTGAATGCAGATAACGAGAATCCGGGATGAAAGAGAACGAAAACTCAATTCTTAGCTCCACTATAAAGTAGGCATGTGTTTCAAAATTTTGCAATATTTCTTAATATTTAATTTTTTATTTAATTTCTACCCTTTGACCATTTTTATAGCTCTTGTCTTGCGTTCTTTACCACAAAATGGTTAGGGGTAAATGGGCGTGACCTGTTGTTGGTGTATGTAAGAAATGTATATAACGTAACGGTATTTTCATACATTGTTATGACTCTGAGGATTGTAACTGTGGATATAATTTGATCAGTTGCAAAGAGTTGTAAATAATACCAGAGCAATTCCTACTTAATTCAAATTTATTACTACCAGAAAAAAAGAATCTTTCTGTTTTGAAAGGCACTCATAAATGTCTTTGGTAATAGTATGGGATCTCTTTTTTTATGCCATCTTCATCACATGAAATTAATATTTCGAATTCAATGTTTATAGAAAAAGAGGAAGGAAGAAGTTTCCATGAAATATCTCGTAAAGTGAGAACGAGAAACAAAAATTTATCTATCTTTCTTTCCAATGCTTTATATCTTTCCATGAAGAGAATTGTTTAAACATTCGATTAATGAGAACCAAACTTATGAAATGATAAGAAGAAATATTGTGTTTTTTTCTTTTAATTGTGAAGTGGCTAATATCGAAAAGGTTTTCCACTAATGCCAAAAATAGCCTATAAAAGAAAAAAAGTCAATAAATAAGCCATAAAATACAATGGCAAAGGGCTGAAACTGAGGCTGCAGGTTGAATGAACTCTCACATTGGCTCATGAAATTCTCTTTCTCGAGTAATTCAACAACAAAGACGTAACAAAAGTAATATGATATAATAAAAATCCAATTTTTTCAATTATGAATAAAAAATTTTAATTTCAACTTGAGCTTTTTTTTTTAAGTAAAGATTTGAAATAGGTGGAGATCCCCCACTCACTCTACATGTTGTGGGCCCCCGTATCTGTTATAGCTGTTGTTGGCCTCGGAATGCCTCTTGCAATGTGTCTCTCTCGCCCTCTCTCCATCTCACAGTGTTGGAGTGAAAGTAGGATTTTGCTTTCTACCTATCGTTAGTAACTTCCAAACCAGTGACAAATATGTTTGAGGCCTGAATTTAATTGAAAAATGTACGATCTTTATTTGATTATTTATTCAATTATTTAATTCTGAATTCATGAGAATTGAAATTAGTTACTTCATTAGGAGGAGAAAAAATAAAATTAGGAGTGAAGAAAAAAGGAAAGTGGAGAATGTTCAAGTGAAAAAGTATTTTTTGTGTAGACTTTTCATATACTAAATTCAAAATAAATTTTTCTTTCAAAAAAGGATAAAACTAAGGCTGTGAATAATGAGCCGATTAATAATGCTTCCAGACGTTCATGTCTCAAGATTCATTTTCACTGGATTATTTATTATTTTATCATTTACTTCAACGAATCAAGATGGTAAGTTTTGCGTTTTTTTCTAATTGTTTAATCATTTTAGTTTTTGATGATTAAGTATTTAATGTTGGAAATTTTTTCATTGAAAAAGTTGGTGAAGAATAATGCAGAAATGCAAGAAGAAGAAAAAATGACATAACAGAGATTATTGTTTGGAGAGATCTAGTTTTCCGAACGAGATATCTTACTAACTGGGTTATACATACCAGGGGTATATAACTCACACACGAAGGCCAGCGAGAAAAGAGAGTGGCATAAGCAACTTGACTCATGTATAAATTTGCAAAGCTTGATTTCCTAACACACCTGTAGTGAATATTTTTGTTCCCTTTCTGCTGCAATCTATTAGAGTGAACTACAGCAACAGCTCGTAGCATAAGAAGTTCATACTTGATTTTCCGTTTCATTCAACGAAAAATGTTTTTCCAATTCTTTTTTTAATGCCATTTTTTAATTTCGAAATATCACAAAGAGTAAAAAATCATTTCCAGATGAAGGAATTATTTTCGCGTCACATTACTAGAAAGTATCTCGAGGCTCAAGTGCGATGGAAAACATTTGTATATAGACTTTTTCGGGAGCTCAGAGACTGACGAATAAAGTTCTAATGAAAAATTCCGTATCTCTATTATACTTGAAGATATAGAGGATCGTGGGGTAAGATGAACACAGGGGGTAAAATAGGCAGTCATAAAAAATGAGGAAAATTATGCTCTTAAGTTGATGTTAATTTTAGTATATAGAGGTCTAAAGTTGGAAAGGTTGATGTTAGAAATATTATGATTTTTCAATTGGAAAACCAGGGGGAATTCCGATGGAAACCACGCAAAAGAATTGGAATTTCTGGTCTATGTTTTTTTTTTTTTTCGCTTTGAAATTGAAGTTTGAATCCTCAAATTTTTCTTTCAATTTCCAGTTTTTCCCGGATTACTTGGCTTTTATTCATCACACTCAATTGAGATTGTGCTCAAATGAAAGATGGCATCATTCCCCATATATTTCAGTGGTCACAAATTAATTTTTGACCAGTGAAATGTTTGAAAATAATGCCAGCTGTTATTTTAGTACAACTCTAACTCGCTACGATGAAGAGAATTGGAGTTATCTATAAAAACCGCAATTATGAATAGTTGAAAAATCCAATTTTTTTTACATGGTTTCCATAGAATACTTTCCTGGCGTTAAACTTTTTTATAAAATAATTATTTTTTTTACAATTTTTTCTTCTTTTTTCTTCAGAAATTAGAACTATTCGTAATAATCCGTTGTATCCGAAAAATTTAATCCACGAAGCTTCATTGTTGAGGGAAAATAGAAATATCGTAGTAGAATCAAGTAGTAATCCAGTCAATTATCAAGAAACAATTAAAGGCATTGATAAAGCTAGTGAAGAAATTGATTACGAGGAAGAATATGAAGCAGAGAGTACTCAACAAGAGGCTGCAGAACAGATTCATTCATCACCAAAAAATTCATCACTTGATATTACTCGTAAGGCAATCATAATCATTGTATTCTTTGTTCTTATGATTATTATTATTTTGATATAAGTAAAAAAATTAAGGAGTATTTATCTCTCTTGAAGATTATAAGACAAAAGAAGAGGACACAGGTGGCCACGTTGACTATTATTACTATTACGATGATGACTATGATAATGGCACGAATTTACATTATTCAGGTAACAAAAAAATGAACAAGTCCCACGGTTTAGTTTTCATAATTGCGTAAATTCGTCACATGAAAAGGATTCATCATCATCCTTAGTAATCAGTAAGGATTCTACGTTTCATCAAAACCTTGATTGAAATCTTTTTCTTCGTCATACTAGTCAGATGATTTTTTTTAAATTAACGTGAACTTATACTCGTTGTCACTGATTATGAATCATTTTTTCACATCAATTCCATTAAAATGAAGAAATTAGTTAATTAGACTCATCACTTTTAAATATTTATTTTTCATAACTCGAAAGATTTTGGTCATGTAATAATTTTCGCGTAATGATCGATTTTTGCGAAGAAAATGAAGTTACAAAGAATGTTAAGAAAATTTCCTGGTTTTCATTACATTCTGAGATACTCTTAAAAACAGATAACAAAGAAAAAATAGCAGTAATTTCTTCCTAATTTCTGTATCAGGAAAATCAGTACATTTTCTAGTAATTGAATAATTTTTGATTAATTGAATGGCCTTATTCACGAGCGTCGTCAATATGGAGCATCTCACACTATTATGATTAAAAAAAATATATGATTGTTTGATTTTGTAAATTTCTGGATATGCTGTTGAAAGTATTGAGTTGAAGGATATTTAAGTGAAACAAATGCTCATTGAATTTGTCATAAATTGAATGAAAGGAAGTCCATGGACGCGAGTTAATTTCCATTCCCTAGATGAAGTCTATGGAAAGGAAGCAGGAAATTTTTTAATAAAAAAAGTCCATGGCTCTGTCCATAGACCTGCTTCCTTTCCATAGACTTCATCCAGGGAAAGGAAATTAATTCGTGTCCATGGACTTCCTATCATTCAATTTATGACAAATTCAATGAACGATGAACTCAAGTCTATGGATAAACCGAAATCTATGGGCGCTTTTAAAATGATTTTGCCATGGACAAATGCTCATGTCTATGGAAATTTTTTCTAAATTTCCATGGACTGGCCATGGGAAAATTTATGGCCAGGTCCATGTACCATTCATAGGAAATTTCCATAACGTGTTGCATTATATAGTTTGCGCATAAATGGTCTGATATTCATTAAAAATCAGGAAAATCCGTGGCAACTTAGATCAATCAGAAGCTGGCTTTTTCATTTTCTTTACGCTCCAATTACAACTGAAGATATTTGCAGGAAACTGTAAATTGAAGAAAATGTGAAGGGGTATGTCTTGAATTTTTTCGAAAAAACACGGCCAAATATTCGAAGACTTTTCAAAACTTAATTCCGACAAGTATTTTCTAATCAAAATCTCTTCAGCTTTTCAATGGCATCATTGAAATTTTTTATTTTCAACATATTAACAAATAAATAATTTATTTTTGAAATAGAATACGATGATTACATATCTTCTAATGAATCAACTGCCATGAGAATGACACCTAACGATAATGCATCATCATTAATACATAATGATAAATTAATAATGAATGAAGAAATAGAGAGTAAAATGCCAAATATTGAGGAAAGAATTCTTATTGGCGAGGCTATCGTCTCAGTGGTAACAACAAAGAGTGTAGTAAATGGTACAGTATCAATTCCAACCTACCCCTCAGTGACTACAGAACAGATGGATGCACCACCAGTAAATTATCGAACGAGTCCAAATCCCTCAGAGCAGGAAGAAATAACTACTGAAGATTCGATAATCGTCGCATCGGTTCAAACGAGTCGTAGCATTTCAGGTGCACGATTTTTACCATTTGATTTCAATAGTGAGTCCCAACAATCCACAACAAACATGACTGAAGTAACAATTACACGTAAATCACAAATCGAATCAACTGAATCAATAATAGATAAACTCGATCGTGTCCAATCAGAATTATCAAGTGGATTTTTAACGAGTGGCTTCAGAAATTCTGGTAATGCACTGCAATTGGATGTTTTGAGTGAACAACGTCCAACACCGACACGTAAAATATTTACGACGACTGGTAGAACACCGATTATAAGTAAATTCATCCCGAAACGTTTCAATGAACGTAAAATAATTGCTATAACCTCAACTGAAAAGGAAGCAATTATTGAACAAAAATATGATAATGAAGAAAAATCAAAAGGAAGCTTCAGATGGCCATCATCAAGCAGAAGTAAAGCTTCAGTGACTGAGTCAATAAGAGATACATCAAAATCAACTACTCCAAAGCTGAAAAATCAAGGTCAAGATATCAGTGAATTTTTACCATCCGGTTATAAATTGAAAAAAAAAGACGAGCCAACGGAAAAATCATTACTCAGTGATATTCTTTCCGTAACAAAATTCAATAATTCATCAGTACAATCAACTAATTACAAACAAGATTTCCTTCATACTAATGCTACAAATACAGATGCAACAATTGATCCTATTCAATTGCTCCTAAACAAATCCAGTGTTGATGTCAATGCCTTTTTACCACCTGGTTACAATAATAATAATAAAGAAGATGTAGAGATGAAGATAGCAATGACAACGACTCTTTCACCAATTCAAAAGACACTCCAAGAACTCTTCTCGAAGGCTAGCCCTGATATCGCAGGATTATTACCCGCTGGATATAAAGACAAGGATAAGAATGCAACAATGACAACTGCTCAAAGTAATAAAACTATTTTAGAAAGTACTACCAAAAGTGGTGGAATCAAACTTGTTTTTCCAAGCAGGCCGGGAGGCAGGAAAGCTATTCACAAAGGTAGCGCTGCACAAAGTCGTGGAAATGATTCACCAATAGCAGTTACTCCAAAGATTCAAAAAGGATGGCCTACAAGGTAAATTTTATGTTTTTTTTTTCTTTTCCTTCCTCTCTTTGTTCTATTGTTTTTTTGTATTATTAATTGTTCAATTTCCACAGAGCTACGACTGAATTCACTGGATGGCCAACTCCGTCAACTACTCCAATCTCCATTGAGAAACTACTTGAGGCTGCAAGAACAGCCACTATCAGTTCTGTCAATAGTTCCATGCTTCCAATTACCATTGAAGTTTCTACGACATCATCAACAACAACTACAACAACAACTGTTCGGCCTACAACTCCTGGTTATTGTGATGACGAGTGTGAGGTTGCTGGAACAATCAGAATCATTGGTAATATGAC
Source organism: Aleiodes sp. PSUC_FEM 10030003 (assembly GCA_018902275.1). Lineage (NCBI taxonomy): Eukaryota > Metazoa > Arthropoda > Insecta > Hymenoptera > Braconidae > Aleiodes > Aleiodes sp. PSUC_FEM 10030003. The sequence continues at coordinate 6,866 of JABSMS010071882.1, forward strand.
CTGGCTACCAGAATTACTTGATAGAAATACCAATGAGTGGCAAGAGTTGGCTAATCTCGTTGAGAAAGAGGTATTTGAATGAAAGGGAAAAAATAAACTTGCATCTGTTAATCAACTTTCTATTAATGATAACTAATTTTAATTGCAAATAATCACTTTTCCATATTTAGAAAAGATAGAGAGCAATCTAAATTATATTCCACTTCATTTACAGATTAATCTTGTTTACGTAAAATCAGCGATTCTACGTAAATGGTACAAAAATGTACGGATTGATGCATTCAGTCCTGGTAGTATATTGGTTGATTATTTTGTTGAACTACAAGATTTATCTCAGCGCATTAATACACAAGAATTGAAGGTATTATTCCATGATTCATTGAGAACATACAATGCACACAAGTGGAATGAAACGAGAACATCAAAAGCGCCAATGAGACTTGGTAATTTTCTCATTGATCCAAAATCAACTGATTTTGTTGTTATACCAAAACTCAGTTTACCACAACACATTGATAGGGATGATAAATTGATACCACAATGGGCAATTGCTGTGATTGTCATTGGAGTTGGTGGTTTACTTTTTATTATTGTTTTTGGTGTTTCCGTGGTAAGTGATATGCAAATCTATTAAAATCCTGTAACTAAGAGATGAAAAGCCATGAATTTATTCAACTTCATAAACGTTTTTTATAAAATATCGTAAGAAATCCAAAGCAGATGAATTCATATTGATAATAACATTCTACAAAAAATATTGGTATCTTAAAATTGTTTAATTGCCATTTTTCATCAAGAAATTCAATCAAAAAAAAAAAAAAAAAAAATATCGACAGAATGAAATTGACTTTTCTCGATTTATCACTTCACTACAGAATTTCTATGTTTTTTCTTTAGTGATTATGCTTATTGAATTGGGTTAAACCTTGTGATTTCTTTTTTAGCTGGTGAATCGTCAAAATGCCTCGAAACTGAAAGCCCCAGTTTCAGGGATGTACACAGAGGAAGCTGCGAAGAATATTATCCAAGCGAGTCAAGTAGCAACCTCACACAGATCCTCGCAGGATTACCCCAAGTCAGAAATTTCAACAATATGGAATGATGCTGATGCGTGGAGAGACAAATCAATCGAGTCTAATTCAAATAAGGTCATTTTCTTTACTTTTAATAAAAAATCAAATTTTTGTGCCATAGCTTTCTAAATTTTCAGTAAAAATCGATAAAATATGAATGGAATCGATGCTCATAACTTCTATTATGACGGATTTTTATTATTCAAATAAAAAGTTCAGCTATAGGCTGTAATTTCGAGCGTAAAAATAGTAATTTTTCGTTAAAAAATTAAAAATTGAATTATTCTAAGCAATGTGATATGATAAATTTCTATTGATTATCAATGAAAATATTAGTAAAAACTTAAACTTGAAAAACTTGTCCTTTCATGGCATAAATACATCGTTGGCTCAGATTGCTTGTACACAGCACTTACGCGATTTTGACCCTAAGGTGAACAATGTAATAAGCTTTGATATTAATGAATTACTGCAATTTATTTCTCCATCAGATTCTGGTTGATGGAATGCTACAAGATGAGAAACGATATAATGTCTACGACAGTTGGAGATCAGAGTGGAATGGTTACTACTATCAACCATCGCATTCGAGTAAATTTAATGGATACGAGACTAATGCCTATTCAAGGCACTCGCCAGATTATGATACAAACTTTTGACATGACAAGACTAAAATTATTAAAAATAAATTTTAAAAATAATTAATGTTTCGGTTTTATCAATCAAATATCTCACCATTTAGCGAAATTTATTCTTCAACTTTATGTGAATCATTGTATTGAATTAACTTACGTTTTTTTGTCACTACCTTGTGATGAATTTTCATAAACTTTTCGTAAAACATTCAGAACTTTGTGATACAAAAAGGATTGCCTATTGGCTGGTTTGCAGATGTACAAATGATCCTGTGGAATTTCATGGAATTCACCTACACCAGGATCTGATGATTTTGAAGTTACGAATTGAAATGGAAACTTCAAGGATGTTACTAGAGTAGGCTTAGTCTCGCTGAAGCTGATTATCTCTATTATGTGTTTATCCAGCATTTTCAAAAAGTTTTTATGAAGTTTAAGCAATTTCGGCGATTCTGAAATGATTGAAGAAACACATTAATAGTTTAAATGAAAATGAACTTAGCAAAGTGATTCAATCTTCATGGAATATTTCTAAGTCTAAGAGAGAAACAACAATTTTTTTGATAATTCTAATTTTCCTTCAAAAAATTCACTATCTTGCGCAGGTATTCAAGAGAAAAACTTATATGAATGTTCAAAGTTTCCGTTTTTTTTTTTTTTTTTCATTTCAATTTTCATTTGTGGTTATAGAATTCCTTTATCACTGAAATACTAAAATAAATTCAATTGAGTTCAATATGGATTGAATTTTTCATGGAAACTATTTTTACAAAAGTTATTCTGCATTCGTCTTTGTTCAATTCACGATAATCTTAGGCGGACAAGGAGAGTTTGGAAAAGTATATGAAAATGCGTAAGATAATCCTCATTTCTATATATAATTATTTGTGGTATTCTTCAAAATAATGAAACAAATTAATTTTCTATTAAATTTCCATAAAATATTCACCACCAAATATTCAGAGTAAATTCATCACACTATTGTAATTAAACTAACAATTTGTATTGAAATCAAATAGGCAATAAGTCCTTGAACTATAAACAGATTGTTCCAATAGACTTGACATTCCGAGCTTTATCCTTGTATTTTTTCATCAATTGTATTGATGGATTCAACTTCCGGTCGTTACAAGAGCTAAAAAAACGCGGTTTACCCTGATTGAACTCGAATAGTTTGACCAAGTATTTTGAGAGGTAACATGAAAATGACTATGACTACAGCATAACTTTTTACAGCTAAATTCATGGTAAAGTTTATTACAGTACACTAGGCGGTCAATGTTATTTAGCACATAGTGTGATGTAAAATAATTTACTATACATATGAGGGAAAGAAAATAGTTGTTATTTATCAATGGAATTGCCAATTTTACCTTCTCTCAATTCCTGTACTTCAATGGAAGGCCAAAGGACCATTTGTGTTGTTTGTTTCAGCGCTGCAACATGTGAACCACGATGTGGTGTACTGTAAAATATAATTGCTTTTGTGTTCTCGCAAAATTTGTGTGGATCACTTTTTTTCCATTGTTCAACTAGTAACTGTTTGACTATCAATCCCCCCATTGAGTGACAAATCCAAACGACTGGTCTTTTGCCAACTCCCGCAATGAGGAGTTTCTTAGTGAATTCGTTGCTTCTTTCATCAATGGTGCTCCTATTTTTAATTTTTTTTTTTTTAATAAATTCAATGTTATGTTTGTTTGATAATTGAACGTTCTTTTTATTGACGGAACGAACCTTAAGCTTTCAATTGGACATGGCAAACTCCAAAGCGATAAATTTGATTCGTAATTAATTCCAATTACTCGTATATAAGGTAAGTCTTTTGGTAACCAGTCTTTTGGCCAACACTCCGTTCTCTTCTCTTGTTCCTGCTCCATTTGTTCTATACAGTAATCATCCCTGAATTAGAATAAAATATTCGTTTGAATGTTTCTCAATTTTGTTCATGAAATTTTGGAATTTTAGAACAAAAAAATTCATTTACCCCTTGCAAGTGAAAGGCCCGCAAGCACGTGAGTTGGTTGATTCTGGACAATCATCAAGAATAATTTCAAAATCTTGACCAATTCTTCTCCATTCTTTCATTTGTAAATCTCTAGCAAGATCTTTTAAAAATTCATGAGAATATTCACCAATTTCCAGATTTAATGTTTCTGCATCTACATTTATTTGTGAATTAGCTGGCAAAGTATTAGAAAAAAATTTATTCAATTACGATTTAAACTCTAGAAATTTAATAATTCTGCGATGAAATAGTTAAACATTTTGGCAATTTTACATTATGACATTTTACGAAAGGTATTAGAGATTGGAGGACTATTTTTCTTTAAATAACACAGCTGGTACCCCATTTGTTTTCTCAGCAAAAAAATAACTCATAAAAATTATAACAACTATAATAACTTATGATAACGTGAAGTTAAATTTTTCTTTCTTCAAAATATCTAAAAATTTATGTAAAATTTATCCCCTAAAAATGAGTAATTAAATAATTTCACTATTTTGTTGTTCCACTTAATAGTTGAAATAATTACAAACCTATAGGTTTGATTAGTTGAGAATCATTATTCCTTTGTCTCCACGTGATGAAAACTCCACCAAGAAGTCCATGGATGAAAATAACATCGAGTTTGGCCTTTGTTTGTACTCGGTGCATTGGATGAAGAAGATAAATTCTCCTTGGAAACATCTCATCACCATAATCAATATCCAAATTCATTAATGCCCTCGCAGCTGGTGCAGAAAGTCTAACATCATCTTGTCGTGCCCATGCGGCGAGAATTCCAATCCATCCAGATCTGAAGATATCATCTAAGTATTCATTATGCAGTGAAAGATTCGAAATAATTTTGGCAAGAAGAATGCATATATTAATGTCGTTCGAAAAGAGCTTTTGAACGTCAATGAGAACTGCAAGACCGCCGGAAATAGCAATGTCCCGACTGAATTGATCAATTGAAGAATGATGATAAATTGCTTGAATAGAATTTTTCAACAATTGATAATCCCAAGTGATCGTTGAAGAGGATGTAATTCCAACACTCGATAAATCATAATCTAAAACTAATTCATCCTGCAGAAGAAAAAAAAAACAATATTTGATTTAATTTAATTTAATTATTTTCAGTTTCATTTATACCCACACGATGGAAATCTTGAAAGAATTTCTTTATGAAACGAGTCAAACAGGTATGGCGACCTGCACAAAGCTTATCCATATTCTGGAGCAATTGATTGAGCTCTTCAATAGTTTCGTATAATTTTTTTCTTATGTGCGAATAAGGTGGTTTGAGGAAAAAACGAAGATCTGAGCCTGGGATTCTTGCTAGAGCCACTGCTGTTCTTGCATCGAGCATTTGAGCTAACTGCTGATAATGCCAGTCTAGATAATGTCAAACAGATGAAAAAAATTTTATAATAAGCTTTTGTTGGTGAGGAAAAGCATATTTATGTTATGAAAATATCATGACAAGAATCTCTCTACTTTCATATATATTTTTATTGATATTGTCAGTAATATTTTCATCACGAGTTTTCTTTTCAAAGTGAATTTTCGGACCAATATTTCTAAATCAAAGCAAAATACAGAAATTTTCATTGTCATGTTTCTTGTAAATTGTGACTTGTCTCGTATTGTCACTTTACTAATTACTAAATTCAATAATTTCAATAACCTTTTAGATGTTTCAGAGCGCCAAGAGTATAAATAGCCTTCGATCTTTCTTCTCTAAGACCATTCTTAGCCATATTTAGAAGTCTATACGCCAAATTACGATTCAATGATTTCCACCATTTTCTGATTTTGTACGAAATTGTTTTTGGTTTTTCGTTGATTAATGACTGAAGATCATTGGTATTTGTGAAGACGAATAAATCTGTGGATAGATCATAATTTTCAATTAGTTGATACAGATTTGTCAATGAAAAATAAAAATAAAATGACCTTTAAATTTCGGATCGTCTAAGTAAATATATTGTGCTTGTTTTTGCTCCAATCGGAGAACACTAGTTGGCACAGTGGATCTGAGGATTTTTGATATCTCCCGAAGTTGATAAATAAACAAACAGCCCCTTCAAAATGTAAAGACACTTATTAATGAATTCATTGTCAATATATCGTTGCCATAGAGCCAAAAGGGCGTAAGCGCCACTTTTTGAAAATCTACAAAAATTGAATCTACACTTATTTTCTTAATAATAATACTAACTTAAGCCCTCTTATTATTCAGCAAAAAAAATGGCACTTACGTCCTTTTGATAATACGGCAACGATATTTATTATTTGAAAGAAATAAATGGAAAAATTGAAGGTTAACTATATTTACCCAATGAATACAATGCAGGTAGACACTGATTTAACATAATCAACGTATCTTTTTGGCTTCCACAGTCCCATTATAATGGAATGGTAAACCAAAAGCGTTCAATTAATCTTCATCACTTCACATTTTTCAAGAAGAAAAAAACAAAAAAAAATCATTTTTCCATTAATAGAGAGCTCTCAGAAAAATTTTCTCGATATCATACATGCATAATATCATTGATACTTTGTATCTCACAATTCAAATTTACCGCTTCTTCATTGCGGCAGCGGCGACCAACAAGCGCGAAAGTTTTTCAGTCTCATCAGCTTCATTTAAGAGTTCGGAGTTGATTTTTTAGAAATATCTGTAAACCGAAGTTAAATACAGGAATTTCCATAGAGGATTTTTCTATTGGATAAGTTAAAGCTTATACAAAGAGGAATTCATAAGGAAAAGTTTGCCCTATTAGTAATTGTATTCTTGTTGTTGTCGAATTTTAACTCAAAGAATAGCCAAGTTCACATGATAGCATACTATACCAAAAATTCCGAGCTCCCCCCCACCCCACCCCTTTGTCCGTCCTCTTTTCTAACACCACGGTAAATCTCGTCAAACTTGTACTCGCATGGCCGACGTGTGCATACCGTAATTTGTGGTGTTTCACGTTGTCACGTATCAAATATCGCCCGCATCGGAGTCCACGCCGTCGTCAATCAGATAGAACGGGAGCGAGGAAGCCGAGGCGCGGTGAGTAAACAGTAAGTGAAGAATTCCTTGAAAAATTGAAAATTTCAAATCAAATCAAGAAAAATTCAGTAGCATTAATTCGAAAATTAAGAAGGCTTTGGAGTTCAAGCGGAGTTTTGTATTCAAAATTTTTGAATTAATAAATTTGGTGCCACGATGCGAAATACCGCAGTGTTCATGGCCTCAAAGACGTGAGGAGTGAGACAGCAAGTGCTACTTGGTAAATCCAAATGTACTTAATGGTAGAAGTGTGTGTGTGTGTGTGAGAGAGAAAGAGAGAGAGAGCAAAATGTTTTACCACTGACATAATCCGGTATAAACTGGATACATTCGGATTTTGCCGATGATCCCTGTGCTCCTGTTGTCCGGGTTGTGCTGTCTCATTCCTCCGTGGCGTTTCACTTAGTTTTTTAATTTTTTTAATTTTCAATAAATCTTCCCCTCTCAAATTTACAGAAGAAACGACAAGGCTTTTTATTTATTTTTTCTTTAATTCCATGAAGCAAGAAGAATTGTAATCTTATTGGTTGATACTGCTGTGTCAAATTAATTTGGCTGGACTGATTGGTTGAGATTTTTTTTCTTCACTTCAATAATTCTCCAACGTTATTAAGCACAGCCACGCGACTTAGCACGCGCTAAAATGTCCAACGAGGAAACTTCCGCCGATCGCAATGTTGAAATTTGGAAAATTAAAAAACTCATCAAGAGTTTAGAAATGGCCAGGGGGTAAGTTTATTCTTATTAAACCACGCTTAATTTTTTTCAATAAATATTTTCATCCATATGGCCCATGTAAATGAGTCACATTCACGTTACTTTCACGATGATTGTGAATGTTGAATTTCATTTCAATTATTTTCTTTTATAGAAATGGCACCAGCATGATTTCACTGATAATACCACCAAAAGATCAAATATCGAGAGTCAGTAAAATGTTGGCCGATGAATTTGGTACAGCATCAAATATTAAATCCCGTGTAAATAGATTGTCCGTTCTTGGTGCAATTACGTCCGTACAGCATCGCCTGAAATTGTATACAAAAGGTATTATTAGTATTTTTATTATCATTATTATTAATAATTGTAGGTATGATGAAATGAGACGAGTCAATTTTCCTCAAAAATTAATTCTAGATCTAGAGTATCTCACAATCTAAGGGAAATCAGAAAATTCTTCCTACGACCTCTCTCGTAACTCTTATTTCTTCAAACAAAAAAAGGCTCAATAAAGTTTCGTCTATCTCCAATAGATTCTGAGATATCCCTTGAAAGTAAAAATGTCCTATTTAACTAATTTTTTATTGTCTCATTCAATAAATTTGTGATCTTTCTTTGCCTCCAGTACCTCCAAATGGCCTGGTAATATATTGTGGTACGATTGTTACTGAAGAAGGGAAAGAGAAAAAAGTTAATATTGATTTTGAACCATTCAAACCCATCAATACGTCTTTATACTTATGCGATAACAAGGTAAAACATCGGTCAACACGAGTGCGATAAAAACTAATAAATTGCTTATGATAAATTTTAAAATTCTTTAGTTCCACACGGAAGCCCTTACCGCGCTATTAGCTGATGACAACAAATTTGGTTTTATCGTTATGGATGGTAATGGCGCTCTGTTTGGTACATTACAAGGAAATACGAGAGAGGTGCTTCACAAATTCACCGTAGATCTGCCTAAAAAGCACGGTAATTAAGTGATCAATCATCAAAAGCGTTGATTCCTCAATTGAACATTTTATTATTTCATCAAATCTCTTAATTTTCTTTGTATGCTCATTAATATTCATTAAATAGCATTTATTTACAATTAAAAGGGAGAGGAGGTCAGTCTGCCCTACGTTTCGCCCGATTACGTATGGAAAAAAGACACAACTATGTGAGAAAAGTTGCTGAAGTTGCGACTCAACTTTACATCACAAATGACAAACCTAATATTGCCGGACTCATTTTAGCTGGTAGTGCAGATTTTAAAACTGAATTGAGTCAGTCTGACATGTTTGATCCTAGATTACAAGCTAAAGTTATTAAACTCGTTGATGTTTCTTATGGTGGTGAAAATGGTTTTAATCAAGCTATCGAACTTGCTGCCGAATCACTACAGAATGTTAAATTCATACAGGAAAAGAAACTCATTGGTATGTTTTAATCAATAATTTTATCATCAATTCATTTTAAAAGAATATCATTTGAGAAAGCGGATCAAGCAAAATTAATCAAGCCAAATTTATTGAGTACAAAAAAATGTCCCTTGATGAAGTTTTATGATCCCGAAAATATTGACGAAATCTGAATAATTTCTATTTTTCTTATTCTTTTCCGATCCCATTGATCCTCCAGGACGTTATTTCGATGAAATATCACAAGACACAGGCAAATATTGTTTCGGCGTTGAGGACACTCTTAGAGCGTTGGAGCTTGGTAGTGTAGAGACTCTTATTTGTTGGGAAAATCTTGACATACAACGGTATGTGCTTAAGAATCATACGAATGGTGAAGAAAAGGTGCTCCATCTAACTCCAGAACAAGAAAAAGACAAGACTCATTTTACCGACAAAGAGGTATGTTTTTTCAATTAATGTGGGATCGAACGCAAGTGACTGTTCATTTTGTTGAAAAAAAAAAAAAAAAATCTTATTTTCATTATTATTTTAATTTATTACATTATCTTATAGAGCGGAGTTGAGTTAGAATTAGTAGAGTGTCAGCCCCTTCTCGAATGGCTTGCAAATAACTACAAAAGTTTTGGAGCAACATTAGAAATCATTACAGACAAATCGCAGGAAGGTTCGCAGTTTGTGAGAGGTTTTGGCGGGATTGGAGGTAGGTGTAATGAAAAAATAAAAATTAGTTCCGTGAAAAAGTAATAAAGAATGATCGAAAAAATTTCATGTATATTATTTTGGAAATATCATTGAAACAGCTTGATTCAGAGGGAATTTTCAAAGAACATTCTCAGTAGAAAATGTGATCAACTACAAAGGAAGTCTTTCGATAAGTTCTCTTCAATCTCATTATTTTTCAGATACTTTCAAAATAATCTGTACATGAATATTTTTTTAAAACATATCCTTCCTTTACCACCTGACGGAATTTATTCACTCGCGCCATTTGAATTCACTAAATAATGTGAGAGTAAGAACTTTGAATTATTAGGATGCTTTCTTTGCATATTACTAATCCTGGGAATATTCTGATGATTCTTTTTCCCCACTCATTGGATGTTGTATAATGAAAGAGATAGAAATAAAAATACACGCAAACAGAAGAAACGTTAAATCAATAAACACCAACATAATTATTAATGGTGGAGTATTATTGTTGTTGAATTGTATATAGGAATTCTACGCTACAAAGTTGATTTCCAGTCACTGCAGGCTGACGAGCCTCTCGATGACGTTGACCTCGATGATTATTAAATTGTCTTCAAGTGAAATAAAATAAATACTCAGTTAACATCCAGGTAGATTGGTTTAAAATCCTTCTTGCGTGCTTTTTCTTTACAGTCATCTCGTTATCTATCATTATTATTTATTTTTTCGTAGATATCATATTGTTTTTCTTTTTCATTACCCCTAAAGGAATTTGGAAAATTCGAAATTTTCGTTTTTTTTTCTTTGGATTGAGAGGAAATTTATGTTATTTCTCATGAAATCTGCATTTTTTTTTCTTCGTCATCGTTGTATTGTCCTTTATCCTGAGGTTTCGTGTAAAGAGGAGACTTCAAGATTTGTTTTTAATACTCTCATTCGGCATGATCATCATCATTTCATTTTCCTATTTGATGAGTTTTTATCGTTGGATTCTCTTCATTTTCATTCAAATTTTCTTGAGATTTTTATAGACAGAAAAAAGTGTTTTCAGTTAGTTCAATTAGTTTTTCCGACATTTTTTTCGAGGCTATCCGATCATTCAGATTTTGAAAATTCATGCATGGCGGTATTTCATAAATAGTAACGATCGAATTTTTATTATTTATTCAAATTATTGGCATGCCTGTACATGTGTGAGCCAAATTCACCATCAGGGATCGAAAATAATAATGTTTACATTTAATTTAATTTATCAAAATGTTGAAGAAGAATTATTCTGTTTCAATAAAAATTCTTTCAGTGATCCCTGAAGGTTGAATGAAGACGTTATTATTCGTAGTCACAATAGAATATTTTGTCGTTTTCGAATTAATTCAAAAAAAAAATACTAACTTGTCACTTTTTCGATTTTTTTGGTAGCTCGCATACTGGGAAAGGTATAGTACATGCTTCTTCGTTAAAGAAACAATAAATAAAACGAAAAAAATTACCCAAATGAATCGTAACCATAAAAAGAGACTCCTCTTTTAAAATTAGAGATAAGGCAACTACGTCAATGTTACTGTTCTCATTGAATATCTGAGATACTATGAGAGTTGAAGTAAATTTTTTCAACAATCTTTTTTTGTAGCTCTAATTCTTCTCTACAAGAAAATTCGTTGAAAAAATTTCTCTACATTTTTTAATTTACGAGGTATTTGGTAGAAACTCATCTCAATCTGATAATGGTTTTATAAATTTGTTTATTGAATATCGTTTATCACATTGATTAATTTAAATATAATTTTTCTTAATCTTTCAGGTATTTTACGATACAAAGTCGACTTTCAAAGTATGCAGCTGGATGACATTGAGATTGATAATTTTGATCTGGATGATTATTGAAATAAAGAAACTATCAAGTCATAAAAAAACGGAATTTTTTAAATTTAGTGAAATTGAGGAATGAACAGTTGTGGCCTCAGGATCATAATATGACAATGGAAATCCGTCAGAGAAATCATTTCAAACAAATAAATGCAAACACACAAGATGAGAAGAATACTAAAACGACACAAATACACACACACACACACACACACACACATTTTGCGTAGATTAAAAAGAAATGAGAATAGGTGATGAAAATTTTAGCCGAATCCTCCAGTGGTTGCAGTATTGTTTTTTCTCCCAAATTAACGAAACAATTAATCATAGCACACATTTATCAATGAATACCAGAAAAAAAATTATTCTAAGGAATAAATGAAAGATTACATGAAATTTATTGCAGATTAGGAAATTTATATGGAAAAAGAGAAAAGAAAAATAGAATTTTTTGAATGCAGATCCATTGAATGACTTTTTTGTTGAGCAAAAGGCCAATAATATACTGTGAAAAATTGGAGAATCTCGAGATCAGTGTGAGATTGGCCAAAAAAGAAATGATTAAATAAACAAAACACTAAAAAGTCGCAAAACTCTCCCGTTTAGGAAAGATTTCGAATAAAATAAATTTGAAAATTAGCTAGAAAGAAGGAAAACGATTTTAAGGGCAACTCGAAGACTGTGACACTTAATCAAGCCAGCTTGAATACCTGCCTACAACATTATTATAATTTTTAAAAAATTAAAAATTAAAATGAAACAGAGCCTCG
>JABSMS010071893.1:0-19069 GCA_018902275.1 Aleiodes sp. PSUC_FEM 10030003
ATCAATTTTTGTAGATTTTTAAAAAATGGCACTTACGCCCTTCTGACTCTAGGACGACGATATTTTGGCCATGTATGGTTCTTTCACGTGGAATCTCAATCATGTCCAGCCACATTGGAATTGCATTTCTCGAATTTTTGCAGAACGCAAATTGGAAAATTTTCAATCCACAATAATGAAAACTAATTTGTGATTAAATTGTGTTCGGTAGCTACCAATATTTCTATAATACCGAGGAAATAAACACGGATTCCTATTGGAAATAGGAAAGATGCTATTACTTATTGGTATGAAAGAGAATACTTTACGATACGTGATCAGATGCTCTAAAGCTAGAGAGCAACGAATGTTGATAGTACAATGGGCGATACAGTAGAAAATTTAGGAGCTCAGTATAACCATAATCCGTTGGTTCGCCGTGGTTCTCAGGGTCTCGCCAAGAATCTCTGAGAGCACTAATACTATAACAAAATCAATATCTCTAATAAAATTCAATTATTCAGAATGCATAGTGAATTAACATATCTCATTCATGAGTATAAATGAATCTTCATATCATTTCGAGTTTCATGAAGAAATTTCCATTACTCATCCAGCAAATTAAGATTCCAATTCATTGATTCCCTATTGCTAAAAAGGAAACTCCAGACATATTGATCGATTATTTTCGAGAAGCCATTAAAATTGAAAGACCATCCCTGAAAATGATTGGAGAGAGTCTGACTTGGAAAGAGCGAGGCAAATGAAAATGACGTTTTCATCATTGACAATTGGCTTCAATTGATGGAAAAACCACAACCATTTGGCAATTTCACATCCGGCAATAGTAATTTCCTTCACTGTACAATTTCATAGGATTTAGTTTATATCAGATATATGTACGTGAGCCGGACAGGTATGTATGGACAATGGGGATTCAACCTAAGTCCCATCCAAAAGAGGGGTCACGGGGGCGAGATAGAATGGCAATCACGTTTGTGGTTAATAATTTTCTACCGCAAACCGTGTGAGAGAGCGTGATACGCGGAGCTACACGAAGCTTTGTGGTCGCGACATAAAACCAACGAGTTTCTCCCTTTATTCCTCCACCTCCGTAAAACTATAGTACAGATATAACGTGCTCAGTCTGGCTGGTTTTGAAAAAGGGATATGTGATGTTCATACAGGTTGTGGAAAATATTGCTCGGTTTTCAAATGGTGACATGAGAATAAGTTTTCACTGGATAAAATTAACTCGTCCAATTGGAATGAACAAAATTGCTGGGGCAATGCAGGTCACCAATGCGGTTGTGGCTCTATCGTATTATGAAGCCTCCAACTGCCAGCATGTATGTACGTCATTGCGGCGCGGCACATCAACCCTGCTGTTTTATTATAGCCATATCAAATTTCATGCTTTCCATTCCAGTTTGTATTTTAGTTTGGTTTGAGGAAGAGTAAGTATATCAGAATCAAAAATTCTATGGTAGACAGTGAAATTTGAGAGGCCTACGGTGGCTTAGTTGGCAGAGCGATTTGTAATCCGGAGGCCACCAAGTATATCGTCACCGTAGAATCAAACGGGCGTAAGTGCCATTTTTCGAATACCTACAGAAATTAATTTTTTTGGAAGAACAATAAATTACACATTTTCATTAATCAAGAAGAGAGAATGGCACTTACGCTCCTTTGATTCTACGGTCACGATATATTTTCAGTAAGATTTTGGACAGTCTTATCCAGAATTTTGAGGGAATCTCCGTCGTCCTTCAAACCGCAATTTTACAAACAATACTTTTTATAGAACTTTACTGGATTTTCCTGCTTTTTTCCAGATTTGGACCATGTTTGGATAAAACTTCGCCGGGAGCAGAATGGAAAAAAATTGCTGAACTGTGAGCATGAATGTGAAAAATACGTGAGTTCCTTCCGTCAGTGTGCAGAGAGATACATCAAAGCTTTAAGCAATCGGCTGACTGTTTAGGCTGAGGTTTTCCTCACAGAATTATTCGAGAACTCAGTCGATTTTACTTTTTCCCGAAAAGGACCAGCAAACCCAATGTTTCATACAATATCGACCAATTAGCCAGTCCTCAACATTTTCACCCAGATTCGTTGAATAGTTGAAAATTTTGAAGTTACAATTTCCAATACCAGTATTTTCAATCAACATGAACCCTTAAAATTCATTTAAATTTTGCTTTTCACTCATGAATATTGAAGACAATGTGATATGATGTGCAGTATAAAATCGGATTTGAAATTCATTTAGGCCGAGGCGTTCAAAATCATTGAACGCAATTAACCTCACAGTGTGACAAGGGCGGACCGCGGATGGCACCAGTACTTCCACAGTGGCATGAGAAGGTGACTAAAAGGTTAATGCAGTTAGCCGCCCTGTCACCCTGTCGCGGGCTTTGCTGCCATTGCCTGTTTTATCTCTCCTTCTCTTTTTCGCTCCTCTCACTCGCTCACTCTCTCTGTCTCTCTCTTCCTCTCGCTCAGTCCAGAATTGACAACGCCACACTGGTTTCAACCCTGCTTGGGATAGAGTATTAGTAGTTGTAGTAACAGTGTCCCAAGCATTTTCCACCAAAGTGGTGTTGGAAATACAATTATCAACTATAGCTATCCCTAATGAAACACTCAATTCGTTATTTCAACAAAATTCATGAAATTCAGAGATAAAAGAAACCCAATCTTTTTGAGATTCACGTAAATTCTCTCCCCTCTTTTCACAACTAATCCCCCTCTGAATCGGTGAGGACGTAGTTCACTCCAAAAGCGCCCCCCCCCTTTTTATTTCATCCAGCTGAAACGAGGTACGCTGAACAAATTGAGTTTTTTCCACTGAGCATTCACGAGTTATAAGCTTACATTTTCTGTCGTAAAAAAAAGAGGATCTCATCAATGTTTTCGCACTGTAAATCCACCGAATGGAAGTACGAATGCGTTAAGCCCTGCGACTGAGCCCTTTCAATTTACGACAAATGTTCTGGATGATGTGAGGAAGATGCACTAGTAGTGAGGGTCCGCTTGAGGTCGGACAGCTCAGGAATAGCGTCTCTGAATAGCAGAGATGATCCGCATCTATATATATATAAACATCTACGTTGTCTCTCAGTAATCGGTTGAATTGGATGAGAGGACATTTCACTCAGTCCCAAACTCATAACCTCATTCAAAGGGATGGGATCTCTTAATTAAACCCGAGGCGAGAAGGAGCATACCAGCTGTTTGGATGCCACGTTCCCCGTAACGAGGCATCGATACGACTTTATATTGTCGGTAAATTGCACCCACCTCCATTTTGCTATTTCCCTCGCGCCCATTCCACTGACCATTATCCACCGATCTCAATCACGATACGAATTTCATTTAACCATTTCATGGGAAACCTTTTATAATTCACAATTCAACCGCAACTGCCCTTTTTTTCCTCTCTCTGTCTCTCTTATTCTCCGACGAACAATGAGAGACGGAAGAACGTGAAGTCATCCTTTAAAATGTTCTATGGAATTCAACGCTTCTGCACATAATCCACAAGTGAAAAGGGGCGACGGGAGAGCGGGTGGGTATTAACTACAGAGACACTATTAAAAGACCCACTTGAAAAGATAGCCCGTTGGGTGAAAATCCTGTGATAACAGGCATCATGGTAGCAAACCCGTGTGACTATATCACTGTGTCTCATGTTTCTCATCTTAGTCTACTATCTCCTATTTGATGTATATATATTGGGGATCCTGGCCGCTCGATCCTTCGTGCGGACGTGAGCCGACACACTACGTGACATTCTCACGAGTATTTTCCTCAGATTTGTTCCTTCATCGATGTCTCACGCTTTGTCGACAGATTTGTGTTGGTTTTTTCATTTTTTTCTCTTCATTTTTTTCTCTATCGTTCACTCTTATTCTACTTTTGTCTTGTGTTATCTGTTGAAATTATAGAATTCAATTGAATCAGTGTCAATAGTTTGTGTAGCGATTGTCCTGTATGTTGAGCTGTCAAAAGTTTACAGTGTTTCAATAGAGGACATTTTATAGAATTGAATGAAGTGCTGATGTACATGAATTATATCACTGTCTATTCGTTGGTGTTTCCACATTCGGCAGAGACTTGAATTGTTGAGTTAGCCGCAGTGTTGTTGGAACGGAAGAAGTGCCAGGATCACGGGCGACCAGCACCACTCGTTCCAATTTTCATTGTCTCGTGTTTCCGTTGTGCTAACGTCAGAACTAACTGTGAATGCTGATGTCCTCTGCGGTGTTGCATTCACTTAAATTCCCATTCCTCATTCACTAATTCACGTAGATTAACCCATTCATGCTTGAACGAGTGGATTAGTCTGGCGAAGAGTGTAAGTGTGATATAATCTTTTTAAATGAAGAGATTCGGGGATGAAGAAGGGAAGTAGAGCTAGACAGATAATGCTTATTGTGACACCCAGAGAAACGCTGACTTGAATCAAGTCTGAGTGAGGCCTGATTCAAGCCGATAAGTGGTTATCGATTGAAAACTTTAACTGAAGCTTAATTCAACACCATTATCGACTTGATTCAAGAAATCAGCCGAGCCGGAAAAACGGTTCGATTCAAACCTCAAAAACAGATTGAATCAAGCCTCAAAAAATCCAACAATAAAAGATTATTGAAACGACATTACTGTTAATGGAACGATGAATGTATCAGCAATATTTCGTCTTCTCCTCAATATTAATGACGGCTTAAATGACAATCGTCTAGTGAAGAAGATTCTAAAGTCTAACATAATATATTTATAAATTCCTAAAAACTATCAAACTTTCGTTTCCCGATCATCCTCGAGCAACGATAGAAGTCATTTGCTTTCTGCAATAAGCTGCAATAAAACTTGAATGCAAACCGCTGCAATAAAAATTGAATGAACGTTGCAATTTTAGATGTTGAACTTGCGAAATATCAGTTATTGCTGCCTCACAATGATCAAAATGAGCAGAAACAAGGAGAGAGAAAGAGAAAAACCTTTACCGTGTAAATATTAATTCCAGAAACATTTTCCATCGCAAAGAACATTGATTTCTAAGTGACGATGAATCATGTTTCATGTTTCTGATCCAAACTAAAATGAAAATAAAATAGAAAATCTCATTATCAACCCATCGGATGACACGAACGTTATCTACTTTTTCTTATTTCCTTAATTTCTCTTCGTACCACGTCGACGCCGTGAGCAACACGATGATTTTTCTACACCTGTAGTAGACTGTTTGAGTAACATTGGCTCTTCCATCACCTTTTTTTGACCTAAACGCTACAGGCAAGCGTGTTCACTCAAGCGAAAACTCGGTCGACTAGCCATGATTGGCCCAGTTTGAGAAAAGCGTAAACTGAAAGACTCAAATGAAAAAGAAAAGAGTGGAAAAAAAAGAAGCGGTAAATGAGCAGAAAAAAAAGGCGCACCACATGGCCCAGAAAGAAGGTAACAAAGGCAATTGGCGTAAAGTCAGTGAGGAAACGAGTGAGATTCATTTGAGTGAAGAGAAATAAAATACTACAAAGGTGGTTTTAATTTTTTAATTCGGACTGAGTTCGTGTTACGAGTTGTGGAGTTTAAAATTTTCCCAACGTTATTCCGTTAAAATTATACACTAAAAATATTTAACAGTATTGCAATTGTGTGGTTTTAAACAAAAGTTGAAATAACGCCTAAATTCATGCATGGGATGCCAACATAATCCGTTGTAAGGTTGGAATGCTTGAATAGTAGCCGCGAGAAAATCGGAAGGGTCTTTCCACACTGGTGGGTGCAAATGCCAAAATTCACTTGACGGTGTAATACCAGGAATTTCGAAATTAGTACAGAAGGAAAAGGGATGGAGAGAGAGATGCTTATAGAGCAGAGTAACTGTAGGTACGTACCCAACGTCACCACTGTTGCCAGCCACACAATAGAATACATTAAACGTTCCAGTACCCATTCCAGTAGCTAATAAGGTCCCTAACTGCTTATTACGAAGCTGGTTTGAATGGTGCAGGCAGATCGTTGATACGCACACGTGAATGTGGCTAGAATGTTGCTCGGGTGAAGTGAAATTTAGGTACGCACATTGGTATTAAAGTTTATTCTGGTACAAATTCCTCGGTAAATTATCATAGTTAAAGCTTCGTTTCAGCGTTCATCATTTTGTTTGGCTTTGTTTCAACGCTAATTCTAATTCTAATAAATTGAGTGGGTTAGAGAAGTGCTGGCTTGTGGAACTGAATTCGACATTTGTTCCAACTAGAGTGCTGGACTAATGATTTTAGTGGGAAGTTGTTGAGTAATCTCGGAGGAATTGATTCACATCTGTGTTGGTTCAATCCAAAAATCAGGCTTTCCGGAAAATCCACTTGAAATAAATCGCGGTTTGTTTTAATTTTGTGGGAATCAAATTAGATTACTGTGAGCGAGTAGGTGAAGAATGCATTGCATGCTTCAACGAATTCTCAGTTTCAACAGGATCGAGTGCATACTTTCAGTCGTCAATGGATTTGAGCGAGGAGCTGAATAAGCTCATTAATATTCCATTAATTTATTCTGATGTTTGAGGAATTAATAGAATGAGAGTATGAAAATATTATTGAAGCTATTGAAGAACGGTTGGAATATTCGGGGGGTCAGTTCCTCGTATTCCGAGGCTATGAATGTGAATATTCGAACTCTCAGTACTTTCATCAATTTCACGTCAATCTTTGAAAAATTGAACAGTGCTATTGAGAGGACAATTCCTTAATTGGAGAACGATTTCGTGGTGGACTTTATAAATATAGGTTTTATAGATGCTTGTTATAGCCTCACCGTATAATCAAAGAGGCATAATTGTCATTTTCTAAAGTAATGTACTTAATAATAAATAATAAGTTGCAGCCTTTTGGTATTTTTCAATAAAAAATGACATGTCTTTTTGGTGCTAACGCGACGATATTAGTAATCCAAATGTAATAATTCTTTTTTTCTTACTTATTTTTTCCTTCAGTTATTAATTATGAATTTTGAAAATAATTTCAAAACTAAACTTAAAGTTACCGAGGATAATTTTAACGAGGTAGCTTGTGTTTGAAAAAAATGAAGTTTTAATGAATTGATGTACCTGTGACTTAATTATCATTCGTCATTTTCAATTTCATAATGAAAATTTAATGCATGGATATATCTATAGATATGAATATATATAGATAAATTACTTATCTCGGATATTGCGTTAATTTTGTTACTCCGGTCTCGTACAATACAATATTAATCCGATTATTCAGAAAATATTCCATAGCATTTGTCTGTTATCAAAAAATCGAATATGATTATAGTCCAAAAAATTTACAACGTGTGTTACCTCCCCAAAGATTGAGAAGTGAAAGAGCATGTTTCTTTCCTTCGAACTACGCATTTCAGGTATCTTTTTTTTCCGTCGACAAAAAGCAAAATACGTATATTTTTCCATGTGGTTCAGCCCAGATTGATATTTACTTCAAATCCATATCTGATAATTGAGAACAGAACTCTGGAATTCACAACACCAACTCATGAATCTTACCGCAAGACATTTCACAGATTCGAATAGACAGTATAGCATCATGATAGAGTACTATATCGGATTTATTGAAATAGAACGTGTAAAATCATCCGCAGTACCCTTATAAATCTATCAGAAATAGTGATATAGGATTATAGTGGAGGTTGGCCAAATGTTCGTTGAATAAACGCGACCAAGTGCTTTTACAAATCCCGACAAAGAGGGTCGTGGTAACAATAAGCCGCCTTGGGTGAGTGCTTACAGACACCAACGGATGGTATATGTATTCGTGCACTGACACTCCCACCTTTTTGCCCCATCGCTTATCCTCATACGTGTGTCACACAAATACAGACTCAATTGAAACTCCAATTCACGTTTTACCCTGTCTTTTACAATTCTAGATTTTGCCACGAAATTCACACGTATTCAAACCACAACATTTACCGAATTTAAATTGAATTTGTTTTAAAAATGAGAGAATATCAGAAATTTTATGCAGGGAATTACTCGGGAGACTGTTAAAAATTATCAAACAATTACAATCAATTAATTGAATCGTAGTGATTTTTTTTGTCGAAACTTTTAGTAATCCATCAATTATTATTTGATATTTATTCATCTATTCATATTTCATTTCTGATTATTCGATTTGCGATGACCGGGCTCTTCTCTCAATAATGCCAAATCCAGAAAATGTGACGTAATAATGAAAGAATACAGTCTCGGAAGATGAAGAACTTCTTTCCTAATGAAGGATTTATCGTTTTTCAAGGCCAGAGGTTATTTCCAATATCATTGTTTTTCGGGTAACTAGAGATTGTTATCAATGCGCATGAGGCCCCCAGAAATAGTTCAGTGATGATAGTAAAGTACACTGCCAATGACTTTGTGTAAGCTACAGTCTAATGAACATCTACTTTCCTACACTGTTAGAAAAAAATTGAAAATTCAATATCAATATGAACATTAAATGCCAAAACCGCAATTTTAATTCTAGTTAAGACCAAATTATCCTTGCAATTTCATTCTTCATGGAAAATTCAGGAACGATATGATTTTCAAGATCCAATGAGCATCGAAATTTCAACAAGCTCCCTGAATTTTCAATTTCCAATAAAAAAATTGAACAATTTGTGAACTTAAATTTTCTTAAATTCGAAAATCCAACGCAACAGGGCCTTGAATTTTCCTGAAATGCCTGAAGTTCCATTCAATCCCTGAAAAATCAACATCAAATGTATCCAGAAAATGATAATTGTCTGGAAATTCGTCCAATAATTTGCGATGAAGTTTCAAAACTTATTTGAATATTTTCATATCGAATGAATTTTCAAGAAATAAATTCCGCGAAATCTCAAGTCAACTAAAATTTGTTAAATATTTCAATATTCTTCCGTTGAATTTTAAATCATAATTCTCTAACAGTGTAGTGACTACACCGTAGAAAGAAGTGTCTTTCTAAACGTCTTAGGATCAGACACAAGACACAAAAATGGCGTCATGTGTCTTATGGAAAATCAGACACTTTATGCGTCTGCAGAAAGATTCAGACGTTTTATCTGTCTGAAAATTGAAGACATTCGATTTAGTCGCATAAGATGTCTGATCCCAAGCCGTCATGCCGACAATAAGACATTTGAGGTCTAAGACGTTTCGACTCGAAGACACATATACATTGGTAAGACACAAAAAACCAAGACTCTTTACGTGCCTCGGTTTTTTCATCCAAATAATGGAGAATAACATCACATTATTATCCTGATAAGGTTTCATTCTAAGGTTATGTCGTCTTATTGAATCAATCTCTATTCTAATTCCTGACAAATTAATTCGACAAAGGAAATGCATTTTCTGTGAATCTAATTATCTCTTTCTCTCTTTATCTCTCAATACTCATTCAGCTTATCTTTGTGCTCAGCATCTATCCTTACCTCTGTATTTCTTCTTTTGTTCATTCTAATCAAAAATAAATGGACCCTGAGAACTCTGCATCAGAGTCGAACCGTCGGTACGGAATTACTCTTTGCTCCTAGTTCTTCATCTTTCTTCTGTCCTCTTCATTAAAATCAAACAAGGAACAACAAAACGCCTTTATCCACGCTTTAAAATTTCATTTAAAATTCTACATCATGTTATTATGTTAATAATACTGGCTGAAATATTCATCGAGAAATCCAGAACAAATTTCGAAATGGAGTATTAATGAGGCCTTAGATTTCCGTTAGGTACGGATTATGCTAATACAGTATTTAAACATGATTATGGAATCAGACTAACGAAGTTAAGGCCGACTTTAAGATAAACATAATTAAGGATAAGTTCATTTCATTGTGTAAAGAGAACAGGTGAATTGAAACATTAGTTATCAGTGAAAACCCTGATGTAAAATGTTCATTGAACGATAAAGTTATCACGAGAATTACTCCCCCATAAATTCTCCAACGGATTAGAATTTTTTCCTTCATGGAAGCACTCTGATGGATTTTTATCTATCTCTCGGTGAATTTCTTTCTCCACTTCAATGGCTCATAAACCATCGTTGAAAAGTTGTTCATGCGCATTTCAGTATCAAAATTTCAGAGTGAAAGAGTATAATGTTGCACCAACACTTGTCTCTAAAATCCACAGTAATCCACAAAAAACTCGTAACTTTTTGAATCATCGATAAGTGGAATATTTCTTTCCCACTCGGGTAATCCTTCTAATTAGAAATGGAAGGAACAGTGTGATGTAAATTTACAGCAGTGATAGTATAACTAGACTACTCGAGAATTCATGGTACAAATTGCCACTATATCTTTACTCCACAAACATCCCACATGCCCTATTTCAATTCTAATCAGTTTTCATCTATTATCATCCATAGATTTCAATATTCCAATTGATAAATCGATTTTGAATTCAACTATGAAGAACACTAGATACTCCCAACCAGTTGCTGTGCACATATATGTCAAATAAAATATTGCATCACACCCAGATGTTCAAATTCATGTTTATGCTTTGTCAATCGATGCTTCCATCCTGGTCAAAAGTTACTAGATTTTGCATTACCAGTGAGCTACATAAATGAATTATCAATGCACACACAACCTAGCATCAACTGAATAACCTAATTTTACAGTATTTATTGCGCGACACGGATAATTGTGATCACATACTGGAGCAACGTTAATTCAGCTACTGGAATAATCGATAAATAGAGGTAATCCCCTTTCCTATTGGATTCTATATGTGAAATTAACCTAAGCAAACAATGGAAAATACGACTGTTCTAATCTCTAATGGTATTTTCGTTAAATAAGGGATGGAAGTTTTGAGTTGAAATAATAATGGGGAGATTACGATAAATAAATGAGCTCGTTGATTACACATTGCAGTTGGGATTACCATCATTTTGGAGCTACTGAAAAAAGTTGATTAATGAAGATTAATCAATATTTAGTCTACTCGGTTTAATTCAGTTTCATTGAGTTAGAATTGATTATTTTTTCAATGAAATACTGTTCACTGAATCTCATTCGCGCAGTAAAAAGTAGAGACGATTCAGCAATTTACGGGAGATTCAATCAAAAGTTTTGAGCTTTAGTAGAGATAATAATTTATTTCTTTTGTTGGCATGATTTTAAATTTTTTAACGTTTTATGTCATTCTTCGGATTTCTTCATTGTAATCTGAGAACGAACCTGAAAGCAAAGGGTCGTATGTGCTAAAACAGGAATTCCTGAGCAGGAAGATAAAATATCGATTATTTAGAGTTTTCTTCTCGAGGAAAAAGGAATCAATATGAAATTGAGTATCAGTACGTGCTTATGGGGGCTTGAATATAGGAATTATGGAATTGGCAGCATCATACTCTACCTGCATGTTCCACCGTTTTTCCAAACGTGGATTGCATGGAACAATGAGGTGCTTATCAATTTGGAGATTCAGAAGAATTCAAAAGATCAGTTTGGTATAGATTGAAATAATTTTTCATGAAAATGCTGGAGGGCAAACATCAAGCTATTGTTTCATTGCTGCTCTAACTCAAACATGGTCGTACCAGGAACGCAGTATCTTTTACCCAACCAATTAATCTCCCTCAGTAAAATTGTACAGGTGATTTTGAATTTTTATTCGATTGAAATTAAATATTGTGAAATTAATTGGATTTTGATGATTGATTATTAATTTTCTGCATAATAAATTATTCAGTAATTAATTTAATCTACATTCAATAATACGGCGCACTGTTTGGTTGACAGTCAATTTTACGAGAAACAGAATAAAATTCCTTCATTAAGTCCAGATGTGAATAAATTCCGAATTTATCTGATATATTTCTATTGTATCTGTTAACTTTGCTGGAATATTCGAATTCCAGCTCTAGAAAGGATCTAACTTTATATCACGATCCATCGATCTCAGTTGACGCGGCAAAATTTGAAATTAATTCAAAATTTTCGTGCGTTCTGTAGGAAATTCTTGTAATTTATGTTTAAGAAAAGTTTTATGCAATTGCTGCTCCTAATTTATTACATTATTATTATTAAGTTCTTTTCTTACTAATGAATTATTGCTCAAACCACCTTCTAATTTGAACAGATATCCAAATATTGCAGATACTTTAGTAATTCCATTTGGTGGAACGGCTACTTAATTAAAATCCATTTGATCATTTAATCGTTCAGGAAATATTCAATGCTTAAAGATTATTGTTTTTATATAAAAATTTCTTCCTTCTACTAAACGATTTTCATTTAGTCATTTCTTTGCGTATATTCATATCACTTAGAATTTCATTTGCTTTCAGATTATGAATATCTTTTGCAAATGTATTCTTCCCTTTTACAACTGTATATATGGTTCCTGAAGATTATTTTCATAGTTTATATCGAATGTTCCAATTTCGTAATAATTTTGTTGATTACATGATCTCTTCAAGCTGCAGTGCCAACAAATCTTTATCTTCCTATCGATCTATCAAAATGAACGTCATTTAGTTCCTTCGCACACAAAAGATCAGCTAATTTAGTCCAGGAAATGTCAGTTATTATTGTTTTTTTGGATAAGTATAGAAAAGAAACCATTTCGCTTATTTCATAGTGTCCAAAATTTCATAACCAATATTCATTGATTGATCTTTGATTGATTGATCATCAATCCTCCTCCTTATATGGGCTCAAACAATTATTCCCTCATCCTAAATGAATAGATGCCGACAGATGAATGGATGTATCCAATTTGCACTGCGGTATCTCCCAGTACGACCAATAGAAAATTGAATCATGGATGAAAATTGTAAATTCAATATAGATGGGTTGTGTATAAAGGGTACGTTTGTTACCAATCCCACGCCATACCTCTCTTCATTCCTGTCTGAAGCTATAAAATTAATATACACGGATATGAGTTATTCTCGTAGTTGGCCTGCTATGTCACTGACGTGTATAGCCCTCTTGTTGCGATAGAGATCACCTGTTATATACTAGTGACGGGAGCTGTTCAAGTTGGTACGATAGATATCGGAATGGTTTTATAACGTAATACTGTCAAGTGGATGCACCGTTGTCCCTGAAACTGACACTGATGGCTTATGCTGGGGCAGAAACGTTAGGTACCCGCCGGGGAATATACACAAGTACCAGTTTGCAATCTACAAAACTTCATTATTGAATTTTTTTTATCACTGCTAGAGAGAGCGAAGCATCAAATGAAACCCGGATAGTACGAAATGCTTTTTTAATTGGTTTTCACGTTGTCACTAGCTTATTCAGAATCGATTCTCTTGGCAGAAAAATTATGGCCGCATACCAAAATATCAGAGGATTTCTAATTTCATAAATGATTAAAATTTTCCACCTGGAACCAATATATTTCCTCAAAATGGGACTTGTCTCCATTAAATCTTTGCCTCATGGGCCATATCGCGAACTCCATTATTGAATTTTTTCATCACTGCTAGAGAGAGCGAAGCATCAAATCAAACCCGGTTGGTACGAAATGCGTTTCCACTTGGTTTCTACGTTGTTACTAGCTTATTCAGAATAGATTCTCTTGACAGAAATATTATTTTTCAGAGATGCCTATTATTCAGGATGAACGCTGATCAGTAAACTAGACCTGTGAGGTAGATCTTGATTACTGACATGGCTGATGTACAGCCGTGTATGCCAAGAATGATTATTGGTTAACGGGAGGTGGGAGTTTTGGGTGCAACCAGAGCCGCATCCAAACCACACCATGTATGGTCAGCTAATGGGTTTTATTGCTATCGCAACATACACGCTTCACTACATTTCGAGGTTGTGCTGGTTTATTCCATCAGTGACGTCAGTATCATCTACAAGCACCGGAAAATTTTTCTAGCGTTTGATGTGACTTGAGGCATCATTAGGACCTGCCTCATTAAATGTCCAAGCTCTGGAGTAATAGTTGTGTGCTGGTAGGATTTTACGAGCAAATAAGATCAGTGAATATGTATTTTGATGTCTCTTCGAAGTGATCATGTTCAACTTTTGTTGTATCAATATGCTGATAATTCTTGTATTTCTTACGATTCCACCTCAAAGCATATCCTTCCGCAATTCGTCATCAGATTAGGTTTTCTAAAAATGAACGTTATATATGTCGTCTATACATCACGCATATGTGCATATATGTAAGATATGCTTCACATTCATTCTCCATATTTCTGAATATATTTCGGTGCATTCGTGAATTTCCATGCGAGTAGATTATCTATTATCGTGTTAATGGTGAGAAATTGATTATGAATTATTTTATATCAATTTTAATTCATAATTGGAATGTTAGATTCCAAATCTCCAAAACAATATTCCCAAAACTTTGAACGATGGAACGCGAGTATTGAAATTCGTGTCTCTCAACAAATTCGAATGTATCAACATCCAGTTTACGGTGGTGGCTGTTCACGGGCGATGCTGAAGGGTTTGTGGACTATTGATGTGAAACTTTACTTAGAATTTTGGATTAGACACCAAAGTACACATTTACCGACTCTCCATTTCGAGGTTGGCTTTCTGCTGGTTCCTGAACGTTAGATTAGACCTAACACATGATTAGAATCCGTCTGATCAAATATCCAATGTGCTAGTTGTGAACCATCAGAGTTTCAACACCAAATAAGATTTTATGTTGAGATTTTCAGTTTTGTATGTCAGTGTAAAGTTAACATTGATGTGAAGGATTTCACTTGAACCGGAAAATTTTACCTCAAGCACTTTTCAGATGAGAGTGAAATAGGTGTTGCGGGAATATGAATTTTGAAGAGAGACCCAGCGTATATTACCATGGAAAATTAGAAATATCAAGGGATGTAGGAAAAGGCGAGAGCTGGAAAACGACGTGCGCCAGAGTGCAAATTAGGATTTTCCAGGCTTGGCCACGAGGGGTTAACTGGGACGAGCCAGTCGTATACTCAGCTAGTGGCAGGAGAAAATGGAAAAAGGGTTGTAGAGAGCGAAGAGGGGCGAAAGAGAGAGAGGTTGGCGTCCGTAATTAACGAGCCCTGGGACCCTCACGGGCGGGACACATTACTCTGGACTCATGGGCGCAACCCGCATACCTAACCCCTGGACCACCTTTCACTCTCAACCAGGCACAGGGGTTTTGTGCACAGGTGAAAGCGTTTCTCCATCTCTCTCTCTATCACCCTCTGCCTATTTCTGTCTCTTTCTCTCGCTTGCTCTCACTCTAATACGTGAGCCCACAGATCCCCTCGTGGTTGTGACACTGCCGTCAAAAATAATTCATCAAGCGGCATGCTAAATTTCAACCCCTGAATGGCATTGGGATTAACGCCTACTACGCATACACTTTGGATATAATTGTGGAGGTAAAATAATATAAATTTGATTTATTCCGTATTTAACGGGGATGTTATTTTTAATTGTTAATTTGAGATTCATAATATTGCTGAAGGGAAAAAAATGATTATAATCCGTAGTAATCATGTAATTATCCGAGTCTACAGTTCTTGGATGAGAAAAGAGAGAGTGGATTTAACTTTATTAAATTTCACAAAGGTCTTATTTGATTTGTTCAGAAGGATGTCTCAGGACTTTGACTTCTACTTTACTACAAGTTACAACGGAATTCTCTCATTCCGGTGAATGTACTCTTATTTGACAATCAACAGACGTAATTTCGCACACAGAAGTGAAATTTTCTTGAATTATGAAAACATTAATGTTTTTCACAGTTATTTTTCAGTTAAGAAAACTTGTAATGAAACACGTTGATTTTATCGCTAATTCACATTTTTCATGAAACTATTTGTTATTTGTAATCTAATTTGAAGACAAATTGATGATTCGTTAATCGTTGTTGAAATATGAATTTTCAAAATTTCATTGAAACTGACCTGAATTTTATTTAACCATGCGCAAAAAAAAATGAGTGCACATATGGAAAGAAATTTTGTTATATAAAAAAGTGAACTTCCAAATGAAAATAATATTTACATCAGTTCTTTAAATAATACACAAAAGAATATGAGTTTGATTTTTCTTGTTCTGCTTAATTATTTAAGCAAGACAAAATTTTATTTACGATTATTTAATTAACTTAATCTCCTTTTCAATTCCATCGAAGTGAATGTGAAACAACTTCAGTTACCACAAACTTGAGAAATATTAATCTTACCAATTGCTGATTAATTCGATATTCTTCAATAATTCAACTCACCATCTGTAACATTGTGAAAAAAGAGAAAATATTTTATTATTGTCTCGAAGTATCCGCTATTAATATTTTATGATGCTCTTGAGAATTTTCACATTTATATATAGCTCTAAATTAGTGAGAGGAATGGATGCATAATGAAAAGCAAGTCATTTTGCCGGTTGAATCTTCTGAATGAATGTACTTTCCTTTGCTACTCACAAAGTATACAATACACAGGGCAAAATGAAAATGAAGGGGGTTGTGAAGACTGACGTCAATTGAGTGGCTCACCCCTATAGTTATTTCTTACGTACAATTCCCCAACTGTGCCTACATTGTAAATATAGAGTACTATATAGGACGGTGTACATAAAAGCATACGATGAATAATTATCCTCCAAAGTGCTTTAAAAGTAAAACAAACAACTAACATCGCTCGACTTGACAGTCAAGTGGCGTATTTACAAACAAACAGGCTGAGTAGCTAATACGCGGAGAGGGACTTTAACCACTTGAAAATTCCGGTGAGAGTTAAACAATTGAGGGCTCAATTTACGTGTATTGATGAGAATCATGATAGGGTACTAAATATTTTTGATTCCTGTGTCGAATATTTTTACGTATTCTATTGATATGCAAGTGGTTTGTTCTCTGTTTGAATGAAGGTATTATCGCTATTCAAATTTTCGAGGCATCCGGATAAGGGAATATCATGGTTTTTTGATGTTGGCAGCAAGCTTGGTCCACAAATCGACGGGAATCCTAACAATCAGGACCTGGAACTTAACACAACTGAAGGTATCGGGATATCGTAGCTGATACCGTAGTTACGGAAATAAATATACAGTGAAAAATATGATTTTTTTTTTTTAATTATTCAATGTCGTCTTGTTGACATCAGGTTTCTATCTACCAAGATTTTTTCTCTTTTTTTTCATAAAATAAATACGAATGTAAATCAAACTTGCGTTTACTTCACTATTCTTCACAGTTCATTAATTATTGTATCAAGTTCCAGGCCCTGTTAATAATCAGAAGCCAATACAATTTGTATTCCAATCAGTCATTTTTGAAGATGAAAATGAAGAAATAATCGTGACTTAGTTACGATCGAGGTCGTACGCCAAGCCTATCTTATATTCTGCACAAACGATAAGAGAAATAGTAAGAATATTCGGTTAAGAATAATTGGCTCACAATTAAATTGATAGAAACTAACGATGATTGTTGCATTTGATTGAAGATTTGAAATAAAGTTCTGTACAGATGTTCAGCTGCGCTCGGTTTCCGTCGAAGTTGTCCACTTTTGGGATTCTAATTCATCGAGTCATTCTAGATAGAATATAAATGGTAATAAAAAAATTAAAGAAATCTCGTTAAAATTGTCGAGCCCAAAAGACGATCATCTTTAGTTGTGTATTCGTTGCCCGATGTAACAGGAGTGAATCTAATTTCGGTTACTTTGACCCGTCAATCGTAACGTCAATTTCCACTCGGGATTATTCTCATAAACTAACGCACAGCGATGTTTTTCTTCCAAGAGTATTGAAAACCGGCTCACATCCTCAAGTTTCTCGTTCCAATAACGTCAAAAGTCGTATCATACGATTGAAGTAACACGAAGCTAACGTGAAGGATCGTTTTCCTCGGTATGGACCTTTTACCCATAGTAGAATGCATATTGCATTCGCAAAGGAAGAGTCCGAGAGAGAGAGCGAATGGAATGAGGATGACCTGGTTTGATAGTTGTTGTCACTCACCTATAAAATGTGATGGTCTGTACGTACAACACATCTCCATTAGTGCTACTACCTAACCACACATCTCAGATTTCTCTTTCACGGATAAACATTCATCGCACATTTCTTAGTCCTATTTTCCCCCGTGCCCTTCAATTCTCCTTTGAATCTTTTTGCCGTAGACAGTGCGACGATGTTTTGAATGGAAGTAGAGAGAAAGGAGAAAGAAAATTGGGCCACGTACAGCAGTGATATAAAAAATTTTACCCGAGGTATTGTCATGGTTTTAAAGCACTCTTCTCACTGGGGCATCAACTTCCCCTTTGACGCCATTTAGATAAAATGCGGAAAGACCTTCTAGACCCAGCACGATTACGAGACCATTTCCATCGACATGACTTAGCATCAATGTACTTTTTTCTCCTTATTTTTATGAGAATCACCATATACTTTTCCTGCTGCAAAATATCGTGAAAAAATGAGAGGCTGAATACAGTTATGTGAGGTAGTACCCCGGGAACTCGAGTTAATTCCTTGTTTTTTTTTAATGCTGTATGAAAGATTATTTTTTTTACATTTTTATGAATTTTTTCACCAATTTTTGTCCGTGCAGTTTATAAGCTACGAATTATCAAAGTCATTGAAAAATGCGGTGGTGGGGGTGAAGCGCCCTAAATCAGACAGAAATAAAGGAATTATTAAAAAACAGAGTTCACCTATCAATTGAAAACTATTGGTGGAAAGGACTAATTTAAATACATTATAGGGGAAAAAAACTTAAATTTTCCGAATAGTTATTATGACTTTCTAATAGTTCAGTCACTTTTTCGGGCGAATTGAAGCCCGGTTTCCCGAATTGTCAGCAATCAATTGAAAACTTACGAATTCTCATTTTTTTTCTGTTTCATCGACCGTACTCTAGGCTACTACTTTAAGAATTCTTCTGCAGAATCGAAAACTTTCAACATTGGGAGGGATAATTCGATGAAATGTGTGACTAGGAATGAAATTCGTATTGGACGCATTCCACGCTATTTTGAATGAGATGGAGGCCGGAGACATCTACCCCGGAAAAAAATTCCCGGAAAAAATTTCCCGGAATTTTTTGCCTAAAAAAAAATTTCCCAAAAAAAAAATTCCCCGGAAT
>JABSMS010071904.1:5412-19064 GCA_018902275.1 Aleiodes sp. PSUC_FEM 10030003
ATTTCCTAGAGATTGATTTTATCGACTGTGTGTGTTTATTTCTATTGGGAATCGTATCGCCGGCAGTCGATTTTAGAACCCATGCATAAGCAATCTGTCTCGTGTAGGGTTAGCTAATATAGCAAACATGGCCAATAATCGGCCCGACATCGGTAACCAATATTGGCACCCGATATAGTGCCAATATTGGTCCAATATTGCATGCCAATGATGGCCTAGTATTACTCGGCAATATTGGCACCCGATATAATGCCAACATTGACCCAATATTACATGCGAATGTTGGCACGTAGTAACGCCCCAATATTGAGCACTTATTGGTCACGCAAATACTGTCCCGTGGACGAAATCAGGCCTACTCTAAACAGATCGTTTGGGCTCCCTTGACATCACTTCTCCAAGACCATAAATCGATCAGAAACACATTTATTAATGAATTGACAACCGGAACAATGTCGAGGAGACCTACAAGGCATGAGTATTTCAACTTCGGTTCCCTAACTCTATATTCACTTTTTTCCTGAGCCGTACAAGCAAAAAATCGTTAAATATAATATTGACTACCGATTAGTGAATTTTCGAGGATATAGCTGATGATTACGATCGTACCATCATTGCACAGTTTTTCTTCCCTCCTGGAAAATTGGAGTTTTCTTACTTGAAGAAGTTCGAGCGAATCTATGGCTGGCTTCATTTCCAAACTTTGAGACTTTGAATATAGTAATCATCATAAAGAACCTTTCCCTCAACTACTCTAAAAATTTGGCAATTATTCACCATCTAGTTTCTTAGGAATACGCTTCTGAATTTGGTAGTTTTGAACATTCCTATATACCTACATACAACGTTCTCATATATAAAGTTATAGAAGAACGTGCAGAACCATCAAAATTGAAAGCGTTTTCGAATTTCGAGAGTAGCTTAGTACAACATTCTTAATTCAGATTACTGAATAAGAAATCTAGAAGTTGGAAATTCATCTTAATTAAAGATTCGCTATAGATCCACTCGAACTTCCTTTTAACCTGTTATTCCGCTTCACTACTGCTTCATGTTATGGGAAGATGCTATACACGCCAAAAAAAGAAAGCTACAATTAGGGGAAAGAGATGCGTGATTCGTGCATCTCAGAATCCAGTAGAGGGAAACCAAAAATGGCTAGTTAGAGAAGCGGGATTTCGGTTTCTTTTCGAAATTCAATTTCCACAGCTGTAAAAGCGGGATATGGGCTTCTTTTTAATAGCGCATATTTACAGCTATGCGAGCGGGATTTCGATTTCTCATTTCTCATTTTTCTCATCACGCATTTCTTACAGCCAACTATAGCTTCCTTTTTTTCAGTGTAGCCACAATACTTACTTGATCCGGCATAGTAGACTGTGTACTCCAGATCCATTCCAACAAAGTCAATTTTCAATTTGTCAACGACAAGACGTGTGAACATGATATCACGTTTGTAAAATACTGGCTTCTCATTTTCATGTGATATAGCAGAATCCATTAACGGATGTGATCTTATGAAATTAAGTACATTATCTGGTAATGCTTCAGTATCATTAACACACTTTCCTGGTCTTGGCTCTGGTACTCTGTTTGATAATACTGGTAACCAGGCACTGCTTGATGTTGCTTGTTCCTTGAATTTACCACGGAATGCCTCTTGAATAGCGTCTATGTGAAATGAACAAATTGCCGAGCCCATGAGGCCATTTGTAGAAGTTGTAAATGTACCATAGAAATGTGTATCATCTCCAGGTACTTTGTAGATACTCTCTGGAAAATTAAATTGTTAGGAAAATTTAATTCTTCCTCATGAATTATAAATGTAAAAGTAGTGAAGTGGAAAAGAAACTTACGTATTTCATTGAAGTAGAATGGAAATTCACCAGGAATCGAACAATTTAATCTTGCTTTCAGATAAGTTGCCCAATTTTGTGATAGTATATTCTTTCCTCCAGTATCTTTTTTACATACTCTTGCTACTCTTGAATATACACTTTTACCACAATTTATGTACTCCACAGCGGTTTCACGGAAGAAGAAGAATACTTGCTGTCCAATGTCGAATGATCCAACGAAATTGGGCTCTGAAATTCAGATAAAAAAAATAAGGGACAAGCCTTTTAGATACAGATTTCTTGATACAAAAGAATTGAATTTATTCTCTGAATTATGGGCATCTTTTATACGTTTCTTTCTTCCCCTACGGCACGAGATTATGTTTCAGTCAACGCTCTTTTTTTCCAATAAAAAAGAAACCATGATATTACTTTTATTCCCGTTTTTCCGCTCGTGAGATCGAGAAATTTGCAGCAACGATTTGCTATCGCTAGATTCAGGTGAGGACCATAAAAACCATGTTTTCCTCCCCCATTCCTGAGCGTTAAACGAGGAAAAGCTCTTTCAAAGCGCCTCGAACGACTTTTGTAGTTTTCATTCAGCGTTACTGAAATGAGGACAAGGGATGCTGGAAGGAGGGGGAGGGAATAAGGGGCGGTTGGTTCGTTTCAGAAACACCCTGAATTTAATGCAAGTTCAATGATCATCCACTTGTCGTTTTACGGCTGGTGCTGTCGTAAAACTGAGTTTAACGACGCTACAGAGGATGGTTTTCCTACGACGAAACGAAAGCGTTAATAATTTCGCGACCGAATGGACTACCAAAAACGATGCTTTCGCTTGAGCGCACTTAAAATCCATATATACATATACATTCTTATCCGGAAAAAAGAAAACAAAACAAGAAAACGTATACCGTAGCGTCTGCACAATTTTATCACTTTCAATTTTCGTGTCGACCATAAATCTTTGGTGGTTCATGCGAATTTATGAGTTGTATCTTCATATAGATTGATTTTTTGTCAGTTTGGAGGAATTAGTTCTGCAATAGTACTAATGTGAAATCAGCTTTGGTGGTAACTTCAGAACGGAGATTATATCGATCGTGTCTGCTTGACTTGGCTCAAAGACTTTGACGTATTAACCATTTAAGTACCTGTCCCAAGAATCTTACGTAAAACACTCGGATCTCAACTAAATTCTACTCGGCTCAGTAGCGTTGGTGGGTTCTCATCCACTTCTGATATACTCGAGGTTACTTCAGCTTGAAAACGTTTCCTAAGTTTCTGTTAAGGACTATCGTACTAGAGGATTATCAAATTTTCGGCTTTCGGGGGTCCAGAGATTTGACTGACGTTCGAACATCACTGTTTGTATCGGTTGAACATTATGACATAAAATTTGTAACATACTTGAAAAATATACATAAGTATCAATGGATAGGGTCCGGAACTTGATGCAACTAAAAGTATTCGTGGAGCTGTAACTGATACTGTAGCAATATCCCTAGTAAAAATTTGCATCGATTCCGCTAAAGTTTGTCGCTGTTATTAGTTATTCGGTATTCCGCTAAAGAGGGCCTGTATTTAATATCTAGCGGCGCTAGAAATATAGTGCTACCTCCTGATATCGAGGCAGAAATCGAGTGTTTCGATTTAATATCTAGCGGTTCTAGAAATTGAATTCTGGATTTTTAATTACCTATAATCCTAATTTAAACTCAAAAAAATATATGTACATAATGCTGATCAGCATTAATCGGAATTTTTTATTGTTGGAATCCACTTTTAGCTGCATCAAATTCCAGATCCAATTAATTGGTATTTCAATCATTTTTTTTATAATCACTTTATCTTGATCTCCAGTATTCTTCCAACGAAAATTTAAAGAAGAATTATTACAAGCAGTATTCTACTTGCTCACGGAGCCGTGAAAGTACCCAGCGACCTCTGTGTCTCGTCAGCCAGTTATTCAGATCTCGTTAACATCCGACTCACCCTTTGGCCTTACACTCACCTCGATTTATACTTGTACCAACTTCAACTTAAAATGTCGCCCAGCGTTAAAGCACATCCGTCAAGGCCATCCCCCGTCTCACCTCCTAACGTTTCTCACTTGCGATCACTCTTCTTGCTTCGTTTAATCAACGCCCCGGGTGCTTAATAGACAAACTCGATGGGAAGAATGGATCTTGATAGTGTCTGGGATGTTGCTCGAGGGGGTGAGAGAGGGTGAATTTACCATTGCAGGGTCTTCGAATTAAATGGCGAAACAAATGGCTAATCATGCATCGTAAGAGCGCGAGGGAACGAGACACGGAGAAGAAGGTTCTGCAAGTTTAATGTTGCCTCTATCAAAAGTTTTCCGAGTTTTGGCTCAAGAGAAAGGGGAAAAAAGATTGAAGAATACACTGCATATCCTTGAAGTCTGTGTTTTTTCCCTTTTTTTTAATTTCCAAGAATTAATCGTGAAAATCAAATTACGGTAGAATGAGAAAGTTTCGCTCTCTTGGGATGACACAGAGGCGTTATCCTGCGGTCGTTGATTCTTCCTGGATGAAGAGATATTTAAGGGGAAACTGCAATCCTGTTTCGCTCGCTGGCTGGCGATGGCAAAGTTTAACTTGTTCGTTTAAGAGGGTCTTCGAACGGGACGTTTAGCTGGAAGGAAAAGGGCGAGCAAGAGAGAGGACAGAACGAAGGGATGGGTATGCAGGGCGTTATTTTATTACCATTCTCCTAGATCTTGCACCCTCCATGAGCCCATTTGATAGCGTGCACCTTTTACTACTCCCCTCAGGTTAGATTCACGCACTAAGGCCAGAAAGGGAAATCCAATGGCGTTTCGCCCCATCTGGCAATTCATTTTCAGTGTTCTCTGCACCTACTCCAAGACAACCCACTTTCCCTTTCTCCTCCATGTTGCCCATTAAAGTTCCTGAATTTCTCCACAACTCAGGGAGAGTGAGAACAAAAAATTTGGGAGTGACAACTCCAGAGAGCATCTTGTTTCTCTCGGTGAGGTTTTTCGGAGGAGAAGCGAGAAGAATAAGGCAATTCTAACGTTTTATAAACGAAGCTGAAAGCGATTCGCAGAGTCCACTGGTCACGAATGAGATTCATTCAACTGGCACACACGACTCAATGGGACATTTCAGGGGGCATAATGGGGTAACTCATTGTTCGTTGAAAAATGGATCGGCAATTTTCAAGAATTCCATTCAACGGAATTATACTAACGTCTTTACTTCGCCATTACTCGATATGGCTCTTCAAATCTCAAGATGGAAATAATAATGACAATAATTTACTTTTTGTGTTACTTACTGTCCAACCACTTTGAGTCGTATTTGAGTGTCCTCTTGAAGCTGTACGCCTTACGGCCTATCGTCATGTTGTAAAGATCAGTACGAAATATAACGGTATCTGCTTTTGTGAATTCGGCATTTGTTCCGGAATAAAGTGCGGGCAAATCGCCAGGATTACCCTTCTCTACCCAAACTGCCGTTGAATTGTCAGCAGGGTCGTAAGGACACTTGGCAATGCCCATACCAACGCCTGGGACAAATTCGTGACGTGGTAGATGTGTTAAGTTACTCTGTAAGAATTACAATACGGAGAAATATGTTAGGAGGAATTATGATGAAATGAATGGGACATTTTATTTTCAGACATAAAGCGGAGAAATATTGGTTCAACAAAACATGATATCTTGGGTTTGGATGACAAATGTAATATCTCGAGGGTACATACTGCTTAACGTATTGAAATTTTAGGTATCAAAATTGAGAGGTAATGGAAGGCCTAGTATATGTTGAATTTTCAATCCACTGCACTGTGAAAAGAAGTGTCTGACTTCAAGACATTTCGGTAGTCATTTCTTAGTCACTTTACGTGTCTTTTTTCCGTGGCAGTCATGACGTTTAGGAGAATTGTTAAAAAATAGGGATAATCATTTGAAAAATCGTTTCATCTGCAAATTACTACAACTCTTGTATTTATTCAGGTTAATAATTTGAGATTATTCTCGAACATTTGGTTGAAGAAACGAAGACACGTAAAATGTCTTATTTTTCTGTGTCTTACTAGTGCACATATGTCTTCGAGTCGGAACGTCTTAGACTTAAAATATCTCATTGTCGCCATGAGGTTCTGGAATCAGATACCTTATGTAACTAAATCAAATTTCTTCAATTTTCAAACAGATGAAACGTCTTATTCTTTCTGCAGATACAAAAAGTATCTGATTTTCCATAAGACACTTATCTAAACGTCTCAAATTTAGAAGCATGATGTCATTTTATATTTTCATGGTCCCAATTTTTTATGAGAACGAGAAACGATCTTATTTAGAAAAATATCAAGATTTAGACAAAAAAGGGAAATAACCAAATTTTCTATCAATGAAAAAACGTTCGAAAAATGTCTTGAAATAATGAGATCGAGCCACCTTCTGTTGTCAGACAACTTTTCCTCTATTTATGGAATAAGAATACTAGAACATCGTCTGAAAATCGAATTCAGTGGCATATAACCAATGTTGGTGCCAAATTTTCCAACAACCTCAGAAAAATTTTCAAAAAATCTTGTCAACTATTTTTTCTACATGAGCACGATTACATCATCATTAAAAATTTCATAATTAAAATAAGACATGAGTTTTTGAAGCGTCTATTAAAAGTACTGAGGCAGGCAAGTGAGACAGAATAAATTGGAGCTCAATTGATGTTGGAAGAGGGTATTTAGGGAGAGAAAAGTTGCGATGGCATGGGTCACGGAGAAATGAAGGAAAAATACAAGGCAGTTCCGCGGGTCACTACAGTACACGTGGGGCTCGTAAGCTTCGACAACATGGGACTCGTATATATTTTCTTGGGATCGTTACACGGATAGTTTAGTTCCTTCAGGGTCCATACTTGTAGGTAAAATGATACGAAACAAAGAAGGATAAAAGACACAGAGTGTTTAGTTGTAGCAGTGGAATAAGAAGTTGATACTTACGTAAATAACCCAGTCCTTTGGTGAGTGGGCATTTGTACCGCATATGTAGAGACGATTACCGTCATTCATGGGTTGAATGACTCTTACGTGATTCCGGCAATCGAAGTGCTGAAAATTCATTAAGGAGCATTTATGTATTTTCGATGAAGAGGTCACATCTTTGCTTTTAAAGTTATGGATTAACGATTCGAATAATTTCGATGAAAATTAAATCAACGTGATGAATCAAAGGTAGAATGCATGATTTATCTTTGGAGGAATATTAATCCGATGAATGTAATATTTCAATAAATTCATTCCTGATTCTATTAAAATCTGAAAGCTTCCCAAAATCGTGAATTCTATGAATTTTTCATCCTACATTCAAAATGATAATTTATTGAATTCGCGAATAATATAATTCTCGAATGGATTCCCTGCATCAATTCGTTAATAGTATTCCGATTAATAAAAACGACAATCCCGAATTACTCCGAAGCTCAAAGAACGGAGAGTAGAAAGAGAGATTCTTCTTTCCATCTCGTCTCAACAATAATTAGATTGCAGTACGTAATTAAATGAATGTTGAAGTAAAGTAAGAAATAAATGAAATAAGAAATGATAAAACTTCACAACTTACCTCGGACTTTCCTTTCGATACGCAGTTTGCAACGTTGCTCGGCTCGAGATTAAGAGCATCTCTCTGAAACAGAAAAAGAAATGAAAAATTATATTAATTTTAAAGAAGCATTCGATTGATTACAGAGATATCTCTCTGCAGCAAGTGGATCGTATTTTATTAATGCACTGACTCAATAGTGAAACAGTAATACAAAAAAGAAAGACAATCTCTCTTGCATTCTAATTGTTAACTTTTAATAGTCCCTGAACGTAATGACAGGGTGCACTCTGTGCTGAAGTCTTCGGGAGAAAATTTTTCAACCCATTTTTATTTATTCGTTTTTTTCATTCGCATTCCACTCTCTATCTTCCTCCCGTGTCACCTCCGCAGTGAAGCTTCTGAACCAGGTAGGTCGAAGCTTTATGTCACTTTTTTTTCATCCTCCGTCTCTTTTAACATAGCATGAAAGAAGACTACTCGTGAACCGACAAACGCCCTCTACCTTTCACCCGAATAAAATGAGGTCAAACTGGTTGGGTTGCATCGAACATAATATCATCCATGGTAGAAAACATATTTATGAATCTCTGATGGATTGAGGGTAAGTACATATGAGTACTTGAGCCATTCGAGTGGTTCGTTTGCACTGGCAATCGTCCGGAACCACACCCAGTAGTGCAGAGCAATTCAACGACCACTCATCCACGTTATTCTAATGATCTTAACACATTGAGTGTTGCACATCAAAACTGTTGAGACTTATCAGTCGATTTTATTTCTTTACATTTTTAAAATGAATAATTATAGCACTTTATTCACATTCTCGCGTTTTAATGAATTCCTCTGCAGATTCCTTGTCGCGCTTTTTTTTGTATCGCGTTGGTTGGTGGGAATTAATTTGGATGAGGGGGGAAAATCCAGAGAGTGACTTCGCCGCAGTTGATGAGGTACACTTGTGAGCAAGTGAAGACTCGTTATATTGTGGGGTAGATTCTACCTTGTACAATTCATGTGTGCGGAAAAACGACAAAGGTGTTTGATGGATGATCTTGGGTTTACCACTTGACCCAATACTCTTCTCATTAAGAAAAAATGTTGTTAGCTGCTTGACAACGTAAAAAATATGAGGATTTTCTTGTTATCGCACTTCGTATTTTCGAACAAATCATGTAAAATTGCAATTAAAAAGATGGGGACATTTGCGCATAATTTGAATGAGGATTTGAAAGAGTTAAATAGTTTTGGTTAAAAGAAATGGAAAAAACTACGCAAAGACTTTTTTTGTGGAAATTATGTGGCACAATCAGTGGTGGCGAAATGTCTCCGGACACGAAAAGTCAAAGTTTTCTGGGTAATTGAGAATAGAGATGTGTGTGTGTGTATGCAGAAGAATAGAATTCATCCAACGATAATTAAACGCGAACGCAGCATAATTTACCGTTGGATGTGTAATGCATACGAGAAAGAAAATGTAAAGGGCAGAAATGGAAGAATTAAAATTTTCCAGCTCGCATTCAATTCCCTTGTTTTATCAGTGTCGTCGAGATGAGATTTTACGTTTGTGAGTGATTAAAGGTTAAAACATGAAATG
Source organism: Aleiodes sp. PSUC_FEM 10030003 (assembly GCA_018902275.1). NCBI lineage: Eukaryota > Metazoa > Arthropoda > Insecta > Hymenoptera > Braconidae > Aleiodes > Aleiodes sp. PSUC_FEM 10030003. The sequence goes on from JABSMS010071904.1 coordinate 14,444, forward strand.
AGTCGAATAGTGCCATGGAGAAACTTTTCACTTGACTCGTTCGCCAATTGCAATATACAGAGAACCTCATCATCTGTGGGCTTAATCAACTGCAGTTAGAAGCTTCACTCTGTGCTTCCAACGTCACAGTCATAGTACGGAGATGAAGAATGGGGAGGGGGGGAGGGGAATAGAAAAAAATTCAATTGTGACTCCGTCATCTCTGATATGGAGACGATGAGATGCAACCAATTTTCATTCACGAGGGTTTATCTGAATTATGAAATCACGGTTACAGATTTAGATAGTCATTTTCATGAAAAAAAATCTCATTACATTTTTTGAAGATCCGTGTGATGCATATTTCCTGATTTTTCTTTTCATATTGTGGAAAAAGCAAGAGAGGATTTTTTTTAATTGGGAGAATTCATCAATTCTATTTTTGAAGCTTGAGAGAGTTATTCTCGGGAATGGAATCAGAACAATCAACAGGTGATTGGAGAAATATCATGTAATCCATGAGAACAGCAATGTTCGAACATACCCTAGGAGGAAAAAGATTGTTCATTATTTTTGCCAAGCTTCCGGATATTGGGAGCAATATTTAACCGACTTCGGAAGGTTACCACGTGCCAATGTTATATCGTCGCCCTAGAGTTAAAAGGGCGTAAGTGCCATTGATTGTTCATATCGATTCGATTATTAGCTGATTTTCCCTTGGCGAACCTTTGTGACCTTTACAGCCATCACCCATGAGAAAAACACGAGATTTTCTAATTTTGAGACGGAAAAAAAGCGTAATAATTCACCCTCTCCCGTGCATCATGAGGTGCATTTTTCCGAATAAGGATAAAATAGCGGAATTGATTTATTCCGACGTGTAGAACGTTAACTGAAGGAAACTAAGGAAGAAACATCAGTACAGTAAGCCTTATGTGTGATGCACAGTATCGTCCATATTACTGTCATAAAATATTGAAGTAGAAAAACGTGCGTGTCTTATTCCCAAGGGCATCAACACCCCGAGAGACATCACAGGGAAAAAGGCAACATGGGGAGGTTTTTAGGTAGGGGACGGCGCGTGTTACTACTGCAACTGAACTGAAAAATTCAGAAGACCAACGCCGCCACCGCGTTGCGCCCTTTTTATCTCATAAAACATTAACTCACGGTTTAGGAGGGGTTTTGCTCGGTATTCTAGTTTTTTCATTCTTTTTCCCTTCCTCTGAGTGCTTCGCACATCTACAAGTACGTTTATCCGTGCGGTTCCTTCGGTGGAATAATAGAGACGAGAGTAAGAGAGTAGAAAATTCATTTGTCTTATCTTAATTTTTAAGAGTCTTCCTAAATAATCAAACGTATTGCTCATAATTCTCTCATTCGCATAGCAATTTTCGATGGAACGTAAGCGGAGGAGGAAACGCGTGAAGTGGCTTTCGATGTCGTTCAATGCAATAAGTCACGATCTTCTAATGGAAAACCCGTCACTCCTCGACCTTTTTATCCCTCCATCCTACCAATTCCTATCCCTTAACCAAAACGAATTCAATCTGCATTCAATATTGATTCCAATTCGAGATAACGTATTTTCCTTTCTTTTTCAATTTTTTTTCTGCTGTGATTTACTTCTTACGCATTTTTCGTCGAATGTGAGTTTTTTCACTTTTTCCCTCTCGCCCTAGTACTCACGAGGGATCTCTGTTGACGTCGATCAATCCTGGTAGATGGACGTTGAATGTGAATCGTGGGTATCGTCCATCCTTTTTTGTGAAAATTTCGTTCCTGTCAGAGCATATTTACCATTCTTGTGTGTCTGCGTCTATGTGTCACTTCAGTATGACAATTTTCAACAGAAAAATAGTGTCATCTCCATCAGAGATACAACTGCATTTTTTACATTTTAATATCTCCATGTATATTTTTATTTGGGACGAAAAAAATTTAATGCCAGTGATAGTCGGTTCTGCCATTAATTGAACTAAAAATGCTTTCGACACCTAGCCTTGCCCAGTGCCCAGTCGTAAAACAGTAATTTCCACGTAGCCATTAATTTTTTAACGTCCGTACTAGCTCGGTGTATTTTTCAAGGAAAAGGAGGAAGCGAAAAAAAAGGAAAAAAATAATAAAATGAAAAACACATCGTCGTATGGCCAGAGAAGAGTAAACTTTACTGCCTGCCTTTCCCCGTCTCGTAAATAAAACTCCAGCGGTCACACAATTTACCTTGGCAAACTCCTCGCTATTGTGTGTCCACTTGATGTGCAAACCGTGTCGGTACAGTGATACTCATCTATCCACAAGTCATGTTACCTTTTTCTTATCCTCTCTATACTCTCGGTTCTTTCTTTTTCCATTTCTTCTCTCTATTATTCAACACTAAACTTCGTGCAATTGTGCTCTTTTTCTGAATTTCCTTTCTGAGAAAGGAGAAATGAAAACTGGAGGACAACCGAACACGGGTACTCAAAAGCTCATTTCGGTTAGTATTAAAAGTAAAATGTAAAAAGAACAAGTCGACGACCACAAAGAGTACGAAAAATTTTCACAGCTCTATCTGAGCCTCATTAACACCGCGAAAAATGCGAAAACGAGAGAGTGATATTTTACGAGACAAATGGAAACAATACGACGATAAACACGAGCAGAGGTCGGGGAAGAGGGTGGGGAGAGATGGGAGTAATTAAAACTTTGGACCGTAGAGGATAGAGAGAGAGGGGTGTCGAAAGAATATCCAAGAAAAATAAAGGTAGAAGTTTGAGATTGTCACTTGTTTCTCTCTTATTATTTCTCTTTTTAACTTTTTTTTCTTCAAACTCACAAGTACAAAAAAGTATTTTGAGAGAATCCTGGAGGACTTCAAATACCAGCAGAAGAGTTTTCGACGACCGAACAGGACAGAGCGGTGAATCGTTGTTGTCACTGGGCGATAATGGTTGAAAAAGACCGGTCTTCCAATTACCGGGGGAGTAACGTTTCACTTGAATTTCTTGGTTAACAATTCTACAGTGTTCATGAAGAGGGAAGAGAAAGAAGTGCGAATGGAGAAAGAAAAGTGCTCAATTCCAGGTGGAAGTGACGAAAAACTCGTCGAGGCCTTATTACAGCTATTCAGTCTCTTCATCTACGAAAACTCTGTAGAGTCCTTATTACAGCCATTGAAGATTTTCTTTTGCGGCATTATATACAGCATGGGGATACTCATTTTTTTCGTCTTTTCGTCTCTTTTCATCTCAGACAGCAACGCAGAGAGGTAGATGCTTTCAGTAGGGAGAATAGAGAAAAGGAAGCCGAACATTGTGCATTCGAATTCCGAGAATTTTGAAGGCCGACATGGAGTTCCAATAGTGATGGCGAGGCGCTTGAGTTCCATATGGAACTTTAAATATTTTGACTATTTTTTTGTTTTTAATAGACCTTCAATTCAACTTTCGGACACTTTTTGAAAATTAATATACAGGTAGCATATTTAGCGGAGATTCAGGCAGATCGTCAGAAAATTGTTATTTAAAATTCAACGGAAAAATATTGAAATATTTAACTAACTTCAGTTAACTTAAAATTTCACGAAATTTGTCTTTTGGAAATTCATTTTATATGAAAATATTCAAATGAGATGTAAAATTTCATCGCGAATTATTGATCGAATTTCCAGGAGATGATGATTTTTTGTCTACATTTGAAGTGGATTATTCAGTGATTGAATGAAGTTTCAGGAAATTCACATTCATTGTTTCCGATTTTCTTCTCAATGTTCTATTTTAACTTTTTTATTTTTAGTTTTTTTTTATTTCATTTTTTTTCGTTTCATTACGGGGTTCTGCACTTTGTAAAAGAGCATTTACAGTGAATGAGAGAGAACGCGAGTAGCTGGGAGGAAGAGGGATGGGCAAGAAAGTTGGCTCGAAATCTACGGGTTCCTTCTCACCAACTGAGTAAAAACGTAGAGGGCCATACAGAGAGTTGGCTTACGCAAGAGGACGAAAGCTTGTTCCAACCCAAAAGAGCTGTGAAGATAGAGAAGGATCTCTCCTCTTTTTCTCATGACTTCACGACGAATTTACGGAGTTAGTAGACTTTCAGGTTTCCACTGGGGTGAGTTCTTCAGTTCTTCAACCTAAAAAGGCTTAACGAAGAAATTGAATGGGAGGATAGACGGGGAATTTCTCTCGTATGCTATTGATTAGAAATAACGAATGGCTTCGCCAGACGTTTTTTTTCAACACTTTTGTTTCACAGTCCATTCATTCTCATGTTGGAAGAGCACTCACGATTTATTCTCATTTCTTAATGCTCAGAGTGGAATGTAGAAATATTCTGGAAATTAAGAGATTCTGAAGAGAGAATAAAAAGCCACTAAAAATTTCTAGAAGGACGGAGTAATTCTGTTTCATAAAGTTTTTCTCTTCTTTTTATAGAGCTTTTTTCGTGGAAAAAAATATGCAAAAATATGGAATAGGGAGTTTTTATCCGGAAATTTATTTTGAACGTTAATTTTTACGTGATACGTAAAAATTGTTTCGGAGGAGATTATTGAATTGTTCGAACAGATTTTTCTGTTCATTCCCTTCAAAAATCACCCAAAACTAATTTAATGCATTGAACCACCGCAAATTTCCAATAGTAACCCGTATGGAAATAAATA